>JARHVA010000972.1:345000-547500 GCA_037957365.1 Torreya grandis
AACCTCCTTAAAACCCTAATAATGACTTGATGGAGAAGATCCCAAAGAATTTGTACCCAAATGTATTGGGATGGTTTGGTAAATACTTATAGATAGTATTACACTCTCAATAATTCATGTTCATGGCATTAGTCTGAATAGATAATTGTACAGACCTCCTAGAAAAACTATTTTGGCAAATTTTAAGGATAAATCCAAGGTGCAACACTTAGTCAAGGTTTGAAAATAATTTAATAAGGTACTTTGAGGTATATTTCACCTTATCAAATTATGAAATACTAAAAATTTTACCTATAAATACCCATATAGGTTTGTGCCAAATAGACAGTCTAGATGTGTTAAAGGGAGGTGACATAGTAACCTAAGTAAGGTATAGTTGTAGGTATGAGATGATTGGATGGCATAGGTCATGGTATGGTATATTATTTCAAACTTAAAATAGGATCACTCAATCATCTTGAAGTTTTCACTCAATCCTCATATCCATTAATGCAATGAGCAGACAAGAGACTAGGCTAATTATCTAATAGCCTACTTAATCAAAAAAGGAAGATGTTCATGGGAATAGAGGATTACTATAGATTAAATTCATGATCATGAAGCTTTCTTAACTACCCAATGATGTGATCAGACCTATTTCCTATTCACTGTGAATAATGTGGTAGTTTTCCAAGTCATATTGGCATGCAAGGAGGTAGATACTAAATGTTTCATTGAGGGGCCCTAATTGAATCACTTCAATGCTTTATAACTATCATGGAGAGATGAAATTAACTAAGTTATCATGTCCTTCCTTTGTATGAGGTCAACCTTAAATAAAAATATAATTCAACACTAAAAATGCTCATATAAAGCTACTCATCACCAAAGTAATGCATGGAGAAGTGTGGAGCCTATTTGTAACTTCAAATTGAAGGGATCATGGTCATTCATTACCTCTTCACATTATTTATATGCAAAATTCTCTCTGACTCTTGTTACCTCTTCTATAAATTTAGGCTTTTAGGTTTATATCTATCCCTCAACTAGGTATGAGGAAACTTTGCCTATGTTTATACCATATAAACCTCTTAAACTAATATTTGGATTATTTTCTCTAGTGTGTTATATGTTTGTTTGATATGCATAAGTGGTATAGTTTTTTATTTTTCAAGTCCTTGCCTCACCTAGATGCTAGTAGATGTTCTACGTAGGTCATATAGTGTGTAAGGCATTAATGGATGAGCATAGAGTGGAAGTTTGACTAGAAAGTGTCTTTAATCAGACCTTCCCATCATTAACCTCATGTTATGGTCATCTAATATAGCCTTTATATGAAACATTATTGCATATAATCTCTTGGAGATAGTGGTTCAACTTCATGTATTGTTGATTAGTGTTTTTTAAGGTCAAATGGAGTAGATAAGTCATTGGTACATCACCTCCCAATAGTATAGGTTTCCTTTCATGAATTTCTCTATCTCATTCACCCTAAAAAATAAGTAGGTCTTAGGATTTGAGCCATAATTGATGTGCCAAGGGAGCTAATCCCATATAATATAGGTTTAGCCTAGACATAGGTCACCCATAGCCTTAGGCTAATCCCATGTTAGCCCAAACATGGAGATAGACCTAAACAACCTCCTCCTTGGGTAAAATTTAGAGTGTTAATATCTCTAGCACACTTGATGGGAATATATTTAAGAATCTTGGAACACATCCCATCCTCATTTTGTGACCTCAAATAGCTAAAAGCATTGGATAAGTAGATTCATAGTGAAAAAATAATGCCAAAGTGGTCATTAGAAGATATTCATCAAGGGTAATAACATCTGTTATTTATAATTCACTTTGTTCTTCAATATTTTCATGATGTGTAATGGCTATATATGGAGAAGTGTGTCTTACAATTATTTATCATCCTTACTATGACCCATACCAGCCCCATTATGAGCTATATCAGCCCTACATCAACCCATATCAACAACTAGTCCTATGATCCTCTTTACTACCAATGATACCACTCTTACCATCCTTGTGAGTCATATCCACCTCCTTAGTATCCCACCTACCCTCTTGATCAATCTTGTAAATTTAAAAATAATCATATTCACCATGGACATATTCTAAATTAGTCCTTCTTAGGTATTAAAAAAAATCTCATAAGTAATGAGAAATACATGGTTGTGATTGATACATAAAGGATATATATCTAAGAGATCACTAGTCACCTAATCAAGATTATGAGAGCCTCATTATAGGAAATTAAGATGGAGTGTGGATCTCTTATGAATAAAAATTAGTCAAGGCCAATTAGTGATATGATAGATGTAAGTGGTCAGATTTCAAACATAGAGGTAAGACTAGTGGTTCATGAGGGGAAATAGATCCAAATTCATTAGCCTCATGTGTCCTCATCCATTATATATCAGCCTTATTTTGATCATCCCACCCCTCCTCAAATGACTAAGTAAATCAAGTGTCCAAACCTTATAAGTTCCCCAAAAACTCTTCAAGCTTTCCTTATTTGGAAGTCCATCCAAGAAACTATGCAAAGAAGGGAAAATTGTGTGTTAAGAGGGTTGAGTTTCATGTTTCATATCAAACCTTGTAGGGTAATTCATATGATAGTTGAATTTGAAGCTCACCTAGCTAGAGAACTAGAACTTGAGAATAAGCACTTATCTCAGATAATAGAAGTGGGAAAGGCACTGAAATCTTAGGATAATGTACCTTCATTCATTCCCAAATTTATAAAACATAAAATATAAGAAGCCCCTAAATCCAAGGTTCCAACTTGGAAACAAGTAGTGCAGTCATGAGGAAAGGAACGTGAGTTAAGCATGCACTAAGAGGTTGAAGCCAAAGATAAATATGAAACCTTTAAGTCTCCATACCTCCCTCCTCAAGAACCCAAAAAATTTCCATCATGGAGGTCCATTAAAGATAATATTCAAAATGAGAATGAGGTGGTAGTTGTCAAAAGTGAGTAGATGAATGAGAAGAATGAATCATACGTGACCTCTCTTTTATAAATCTTTCAAGGATCTTCCATTCCAATTCTTGAAAAGGAGCTTGTAATTAAGGAAGCAAGTAAAAAATGTCAAGCTATGGTGGAATCTTATGAAGGTGATATAAGTGAGATATAATAATAAATTGCCATCGATACACCTCTTAGCTAAGAGATGTACAACTCAGCCTTCATGAGTGTAGGAGATGGTAAACTCCAAGAAGATCAAAGTAAGATTATCCATAAGAGGAAAACACATTAGTTGGCCAAGAATAAGGATATTTACAAGATCTCCTTGATGACATGGAAACTTATCTCATTCATTAAAATCTTGTAGAGTATCAAAATGGGACATTTTTCCAACTTGTAACAATTTTAGAACAAGGAGATATCCCTCAAGAGGTTGCAAGTGATTAAGAAATATATCTACCAGCTTATGAGGATGAAGAACAAGGTAGATTTGATGTCATATAAGCTTATCATATTTTTGTGATATATGATATAAATTATAACGGTCCATCATATGTGGTATAAAGTGGTCTAGATCTTCATTATGAGCATGGTCAAGGATGTAAAGTCTCAAGTTATGTTATGCCTACTCCTATATCATCCACTATCAAACTTGAAGATAGTCTAATGAAACTAGAGCCATGTGAAGATCAATTAAGATACATGTTTGACATCATAAGAATAAGTTACATTATTTTTAAATAATGTCATGATTAGGTTCATATTGAGTAAGATAGTTTCACCAAACAAGGAGAAGTCATCCCTCCAACCATGCCATCCAAATAGAGTATCTCATGTGAATATGACTTATTTGAAGTCTTAAAACAATGATATTAACCCCTCATCCTATTTTCATATGTATATTTACTCTAGGTGAATAGAACTAAACTTTTCTGGTCTCAAGATATCATGAATAAATATTCACCCTTTCTTGAAGTGAACTCTTCAATCATGCTACAAGAGCTACCTCAAACTATTTATCTCAATTAGGAGTAGCTTGTGACTAAGGCATAAATGAGATTATTCATGCAAACAAGATAAATGTGAGATGAATATGAATGGTTAATTGATTAACATAACCAAAAAATGCATTTGATAATAGAGAAAAAGTTCTAGTTTCTCTTCTAATACGCTATGTGGATGCAAAAATATCTAGATGCAAGTAAATGTCCTCATTCAAAGATCAATACCTAATTATACTCCATTCAATACATGAAAATCTGACATCATGGTGCCATGGTTATAAAAAAACTTCACATTTGATCCTAGAGGATAATTAAGGTGTGTTCAAGTTAGTTTTTTCTAGTAGACTATAGTCTTGTTTCAAATAAGTGTGTCAACACATGTGTAGTTTGTTGCCTTAGTTTCTTTAGTGTCTTGTCTTATTATTTTCTTAGGTTTTAAGTGTTGATTATTTTAGTATTGTTTCATTTTGAGGTTTTTTTTCTATTACTTGAAGGTGTTATAGGGGGATAGATCTAATTAATAGTCTAAAGAGATGGTCATCCAAGTCATATTGCCAACAGTGAGTCTTGCGCCTATCATGATGAGTTAGTGGGTCCCCTTGACTAGTAGGCTTGTCATTCCCTATGAGTCACTAAATATGTTGATATTTTAGCCTCATAATCAAAATATTAACCCCTAAAATAAATAAAAAATCATGGGACCTTTCAATCTTATCCATGGTGATCTTCATGCATTGTGATGCCTTCTTTGGTCTCTTTGTAAGCCTTCTAGCATTGTTTAAAGTGTTACTGTCTATGCTAGATCTTGCTTATGAAATCCTCATTTCATAACATTTTTTGAATTATATGGATGATGTTAAAATTTGTCGTGATGGTCCCTAAATGAGTTAAATAGTATCATAGTGTTTTTTTAGGTCTAGAAAATAACCTAAACTTTGTTTGACAAAATTAAGGTTTCCTAGCAAAAATTAAGGTAATTTGGGGAAGTTAAGGTTTCTAATTATCATCATATTTAGGCATATTTTAGCCATTTATTGATAGATACCTTTGTCAGCATGATATAGGAGTATCCAATCCTATTTTGAGTTATAATGTGAAGTCTAATAATGTAACCAAATTTTTTTTTTGATGTTCACTTATTCAAACCTATTTCAATCCTTATTTAAGCCTTCAAGTCATCAAATGGTCCTGCAAACATATATATGAGTGAAATTGTATTGTAAAAATTTATAAAATTGGTGTTTAGGTGTCACATTGTATTAAAATGTACTCCAAAGAGTCTCATTGCCACCAAAAATTCATAATAAAGTGTTATCATGCATAAAAGAGTCCATTTTAGAGGTCAAACCCATTTCCCATTTACCAAATGGGCCCCACACATGTAAGAATGTCACTCCTTAACTTCCCCAGTCATACCATAAGTTTTAGAATGTTTTTTTACCTCTATTTTTCCTCCTCTCATCCTCTAATAAAATTTCAAGATCTGAAACATGAAAAAATGTAGAAAACAAGTTATTTTACAAGAGTTTTAGGCTTGTACAAACCTGCAAAAACATGCCAAGGTTAGAAAAAGTCATAAATATGAATAGAGGAATTAGTATAGACATCATGTGATGATATCCAAGAGTTTTGAGCCAAGAAGAGCAAAAAACTAGTCAATTTATTCCATTTAGCTCCTAGGCAACTCAAGAAAGCCATTCAGGTTTATGGTGTGTATGGACAAGAGAGAGAAGGTGAGGATCCAAGATTTTGTGTAAAGAAAGGGGTTATCATGAAAATATAATTACTGGAATTATTATATATATTCATGACCTATACTCTATGAATAGTGGTTAATAATTTATGTAATCATAGTTGCCTTCTTCATCTATGTAGGGGTTAACTTTATAGTAATTTTAGGGCATCCTTGAAATGGTTTTACAAATTGGTGATTATATGTGTTTTTAGGGGTCTATAAAGTGTTTCTATCTTAATTTTTACCATGTTCTTACATGTGTGATCCCATTATAGTATAAATCCCCATGATATTCTAAGTTACAGGTCTATGTAAAGAATGTGTCGTCCTTTTATGGAAGGAAGGTGTACTAAAAGTGATTTATATGGAATGATAGTTAGCTTAAATGTATTTGAAGAAGATTTTAAGACTTCACAGTATCATAAGATTCAAAACAAAGACCTAAGACCTCCATGGACACTTACAATAGTTATGTTTCTCAATCCTTCAAAGGCTACAAACATTGAAGAGGTTTCTTAGTCTTTCTATAGGTTCAAAATGTAGAGGGAATATAAAAACAACCTATAAGGCATTTAAGAGTCATAATTAGTATAGGGATCATGAATAAACATGGAGGATAAGATGAATATGGTTCATAAAGAATGAGCTCACTCCAAGAGGAGACAAGTTCAGTCAAAACCCCATTAAGTGCACATAAGACTATGTTTATAGGGTATGTGAAACACTGATGGTTTTGAGATTAATAATATTTAGAGAGTTATAAGTGGAAATAATATGTCATCAACATGTTGATGATCCAAGTAAGCAATGGAACATCATTCTCACTTTTTAAATGAATCACTTAGAGGTCAAAGAGGACAAGTGGTTAAATTGAAAGTGGTTAAAAAGTCTTATAGGTCTATGAGGATGATGTACATTTTTTTAAAAATATCAACATTAATTTAAGTTTTAAAAAAGTAAATTAATCATCTCTCACTAAGTTAAGGTGCGGGACTACCACCTTTAGGTAGGGTTATTAGCAAGAGAGTGGAAGTGTGAATATCATGCAGAGAGGTGAGATATAAGAATAAAAATAAGGTCTTTTTTTTGTTTTCTTAATGTTATTAATTATCCCCATTAATATTTTTTATTCCTTTGAGGTATTAAGAACCTAAAGTCCTATATAGGTCTATTATGCCTAAAACAGGCCTAGACTAAAAATTGGGGATACATTTACATGTTTGGAAGTGTTTGGGGCATAAAATAATTATATAATGTAGTGAGAATAAATGAAAATGGTTTTATAATTATGAGAACCTCAAGTTGAGAATATAAAGTATCCAAACCCAGCCTTTAGGGCTACACAAGCCTAGCTATTTTAAACCCTAGGTAAGGGGATGAAAAATATGTAGGGAGTAGTGTCGAATGAGGTCCTATAGGAAGGGGTGTTACAATAGTATGATAATATGTAATAAAAGTTTATAACACCATAAAAATTATAAATATGAATATAATAACCTATTCTCAGGTCTCTAACACCATTTATAGAATAATCAGACTAGGCATGACAGTAATGAGCACTCAAGTCAAACCTATAAGATAACAGTGTAGAGATGGTGGTTTGTGAAGATGAGATAAAGTGAAGAGGAAATAAATTAGATATGGAAATTCAATATAAGTGATACTAAAACCAAAATAATTTTATAGTTCATTTAAGTTCTTGACACTCAGTTAGGCTTATAAGGCCTAAGACCATTTTTTGGCTTCAAAACCCCAACCTCATTTTAGTGGTAGACTCAGATACCCAAATCATGTTAAATTATATGAGGAGGTTTATAATGATTTTTTATACCATAAAGATGTTATTTTATATATATAAAGGCAAAAAAGTGTTAAATTTGATCATATAACACCTCTGTAACTCTATTATCCTAATCAGCCATATTGAAACATCAACTCAAATGCTCATATATCACCAAGAAAGATGACTCAAACATAATGATATTAAGGGTATTTTCAAACCCATAAGAACTAAAAACTTATGTAGGAAATATTTTCATTAAGTATCCCATCTTTATGAACAAACCTTAACATTGTAACCTACACAAAATGCCTAGTAAAGAGCTCGAAGGCCACCAACTTTCAATCATAGCTATATGGTATAGATACATGGGGGTTTGATCACTTTGGGAGATATTATGGAACTTTTATATAATAAATAAGTTGAATTTATTCATATGTTAGGTGCATAACCTTTATGAACCATTGATAATAACCCAAACCCCTTTAAACCTAATTAAACCCTAATAGTGACCTGATGGAGATGATCTTAAAAAATTTGCATCCAAATGTATTAACATGGTATGGTAAACACTTTGAGATTATAATACACTCATAGGATATCATTTCCATAGAATTGGTTTGTATTGATAGTTGTATAGACCTAAAAACACTATTTTGGAAAACATTAAGGATAAATCCAAGGTGTAAGACTTAGTCAAAGGTTGAAAATAATTGAATAATGTTATATGAGGTATATTTAACCTTCTCAAATCATGAAATTCTCATGATTATTACTATAAATAATTATACAGGTTTGTGTTAAGCATGAAGTCTAGGTGTGCTAAAGGGAGGTGACTGGGTCACCTAATTAAGGTAGAGTTATAGGTATGAGATGATTATAAGGCATAGTTTATGGTATGGTATGTTGGTTTAGACTTAAAACAATATTTACCATTCATCTTGAAGGTTTCACATGGTCCTCAAAGCCATCCAAGTAATGAGCAATCAAGAGACTAGGCTAATTGTCTAAGATGTAATTAATCAAGAAAAAGATGATGATCATGGCCATAGAGGGAAATTTTAGATTAAATTCATGCTAACGAAACTTATTTAACTTTTCAATGAGGTGAGAAGACCCATTTCCTATCCACCATGAAGACTATGGCAGTTTTTCAAGTCATATTGACATGTAATGAGGAGGTGGATACTAAATACTTCATAGAAGGGGCCTAATTGATTCACTTCAATGATCTGTAACTATCATGAGTAGATGGAATTTATCATGTTTCTATGTCCTTGTGTATTAGGTCAACCTTGGTGAAAAATAGATTTCAATGCCCAAAAATACTCATTGAAGGCCACTCATCACCAAGGAAACATAGAGAACTATGCAGGCTGATTGTAACTTCCAATTGAAGTGATTGTGGTCATTCATTAAGTGTTCATACTCTTTCCATTCCACATTCTCTCATACTCTTGTTAATTTTTATATAAATCTAGACTCTTAAGCCATTGCATCTATCACTCGACTAGGTATGAGGAAACTCTACCAAAGTTTGTACCTTATAAACATTTTGAATTGATATATGGACTATTTTATCTTCTTCATGTTAGTATCTACTATTTTATATACTTTTTTTATATGTATAAGTGGTATAATTTATCCCTTTCAGGTCCTTACCTCACCTAGATTCTCATAGATGTTCTATATAGGTCATATAATGTGTAAGGTGTTAATGGTTGAGCTTAGAGTGGAATTTTAACAAGTGTCTTTAACTAAAACCTACCATCATTACCCTCATGTTATGGCCATTTAATACAACATAAATATGAAACATTATTTCCTATAAGATCTTGTAGATACTAGTTCAACTTCATGTATTATTCATTAGTGTTTTTTAAGGTTAAATAGAGTGGATAAGTCATATTGGTGTATCACCTCCTAGTAGTATAGGTTTCCTTTCATGAATTTATATATCCATTTTCACCCCAAGAAATTAGTAGGTCTTAGCATTTCATCCATAATGGATGCACTAAGGGAGCTAGTCCCATCAACTTGAGGTTTAGCCTAGCCATAGCTCACCCATAGCCTTGGGATAAACCCATGTTACCCCAAACTTAGAGGTACACCTAAAAAACCTACTCTAGGGTGTATTTTGGAGTGTTAACACATAACTAATCACATTCCTCCATGGCCAACTTATAACTCTTCATCACAAGTAAGGTAAATAATGGTTATTTATCTTCTATTAATAGATACTTGTATTGTTCTCTTTCTCTTTGAGAGTCTAGGTTTGAAGTGTTATCTTAATTAGTGTGTTTTTTTTAGTTTTAATCATAATAGCAAAATAATAATCTCTCAGATTCCTATTTATCACAATACACACTTACACAATTTCTAAATTAGCTAAATCACATTATTATATGATTGAAATTTATACTTATGGTTGAATTCTATACATTGGTACTATTGTTATACACAGTTTCATCATGAGTCATATATAAGGTACATATGATATGTAATGTGTGCTTAATATTTTAAAAATAAAATCAATTTCATATTTCAAAACTCGTTTAAGGATGGTCACCATATCATGGAATTTTACACACTAATACCTAAGATAGACTATTACAAACTATATTGAGCCAATATACTATAGTAGTTTTTTAAATATTGGTATGTTTGAGGTGATTAAATAACTCAATATTGACAAGTTTTTAGGTTATAATTGTTTGTATCATCTATGATCCCTAGGTTATAAGTATCATTGGGTTTTACGGTTGAGCAAATCTCAACTATTTGATGGTAACTCACCTTTTCTCTAAGATTGGGGACATGTGCCTTCTAATATCTCTTTCTCTTTATTTACTTAGATATATGCACTTTCAAAATTTATATATATTTATCAAAATCTTAGTATCATATCCTTATAATGATATATATTTTCAAAATCAACTTGCTAATAGGAAAGGTGGTTACATCGATACATAATTATACATCTAAAGCTTGATCTTTCAATTTAAAAATTTTCAATAATTTTGAATTAATAGTATATTCCCTCATTATATACTATAAAATGCTCTTTTTTATAGTTCATTCACCAACAAGTCACACAAAGTAGGCTTAAGAAAAGACAAAGTGTGTTATACACACCCTTTTACACATTATTTTCCCTTAGACTAAAAATTTCATTACCATATTAAAAGGGGGAAATATAGACACTATTTATGAGTTATATATCACCTTAGAATTATACACTTGGAAAAATTATAAATTTTATATTCCTCTCAGTTTTAGACCTTTCTTGAATCTATAAGTCTTGTATCTGCTATATTTTGTGCCTCTTGGCATATCTCTTAGTCTGATCAGCCTTATGTTGATGACCCATACCTTCTATCTTGAATAGAATGCTTAAAATATGCTTATATTAACCTATATAATTTTTGAGTATACACCTACTTTATTATTCCTTAGACATTAGCATTCTAGTTAATAACATACATCAACACATATTTCCTCCATTATAAGTGTTCAATACCATAAAGTCGTCTAGTTTGCAAATGAAATGTATCCTGATGTTTGGCCTAAGTGATTTAATGCTTGTTATTTATCTAAATGGATTGATATAAATAAAATATCAACACTCATTAATTCCTCACATAATCATTAAATGAATCTCTCAATAAATAAAAGCTTTCCTATTTTCTCTTACATATAATTCATATGAATAACACATACATAGGTATGATGTATTGAAGGAGAAACCCAAGAGATATATTTTGAAAGTTACAATTTAGGTCACTATTTTACATGCTTTTCATGTATTTCATGATTCACACACAATCCAACATGTAGGGGAGAACTACATCAGTTTGAGGACCTCTTCATAATATTGGATATGTAGGTTACACTCATTGATAGAGGGGTATTTCGGTTAAACTTGACACCATGTTCACACTAACTTATTTTTCCGTAAGCTCATTATGAATATGAAGAGATAGGATTTTTTAATTTCATTAGGAGTAATAATCCATGACCCAAATTTTAATGCACTAGATCAAAGGCAAATATAAACCCAAAAGAGTCTAGGTGGTTACATAATTTTCTAGTAGGTATTCCATATAGTAAACCTACATCAGGATTATAGATTAACATCGATGCAACCTTCCTATGATGATTATAGTGTCCCCAAATCTAAAGGCACTCAAACAAGAATTTGGTGAGTATTCTAGTATTATCTTCCAATCTGATTCCTATGTATTCTAGATCCATAACTATGTTAGCACAACTAACTACATTGTTTCTTTGTCATTTCCATATCAAGAATAGTTGTACTTACTATTTTTACCCTATATAAATTTTATTAATTTAACATATATTATATTTGATTATGGCATCTAATTGGCCTATTTTAGATATGATTATCACCCTTATGCATTGCAATTTCTATATTATTAAAACTATTTAGCCAAGAACGAGTTCACAATGAAATTTATAGGTAAACATAACCCATAAAGAGCCAAATGAATCCATAAGCTCATTAAATATCCATTTTCAACCATTATATAGGAGGTTGAAAGACCCATTCATAAAAATAGAAGGATTTGCTATTGATATTTATTTTAAAACATTAGATCCCATGATCGGTAATATTATTCAAAGCACTCCATCCACTATCGCATTTATAGCATCAACTTACCAATAAAATTTTATCATTAGACAAAAAATTCCATGTGGTTATGGTGTTGACTCATTTTACTCATTAGGATAGTTGGGTGTTTACACCTAAAATCTTCTGACTTGCCTAACTATAATTCAACCCATAAACTAATTTGTGCCTTATATTCAATTATTGCCTCAAGCTTGTGCTTGATCAAATATTTGTATGATGAATGAGAACTCTACTTATACATTTAACACAAATTATTATGTTAATACAACATCTAGTTAGTAAACTATTTTTACTTATTTTAGTGATTAAGAATATTTCAATTATATTACTAATCAGATTCCATTTATTTTAGAAAATATTCAACAAGTAACGTATAGATTGTCTTACAAGTCTACATTCCCAAATTCATAATTTGGGGTTTTTGGACATGGAAATGAGATGAATCTATAATGGTCGTATTGACCAAGAATTTTCCATTCCATAGGTAATAAATAGTCTAATAGAGTAGTGATGAAGATGATTTTGATAATGAATTATAAAAAATTATCTTAGGTGAGTTCATACATCAGTATTTGAACAAGGAGCTACCCACAGAAGAATAAAAATTAGAAGCCATGTGTATTTATCCTAAAGATGGAATAGAATAATTAAAGCAATTGGAAAAATAAGATGCATGATATGAATTTGAAACAATCATACATATGCTACTAATTCTACATTTGTAAATTTGATTCAATAATACCAACACTTGTTTTCATTAGTTTATATCTATCCTCATCATTAGAGATAAATAAGGTAAATGAAATTAATGTTTATCTTGGTTACCTACATAAAGAAGATAAAAATTAGGTTGGTGATATTACACTTAAAGAATTAAGTCATTTAAAGCATCTGAAGGAAGGTTATTTAAATAACCTTGTCATTCTTATAGTAGTAGATGTGATCAAGCCTAATATGAGAAATTACAAGCACAATGGCCCAAATGAATAAGTGAATCCAATGGAAATTGTATCTAAATAGAATCACAAACATCATCTTCAAAAAATTATAAAATAAGATAAAACCATCTCTAAAAATCCACCATACCATAGTTAGAACCCTCTTGAGGACCCTTAGAGTGATGCTCATGTAAGGCTAAAATCAAATATTTGTTAGTAGATAACCATGATGATCAAAATACAAATATCCAACCAAACCAATAATAAGATCAAACACTTTATTGAATTAAGTTTCATTCATGATCTCCCATTCCAATTTGAAAACTTCGACCTTATAATTTGTCTTGAATGGTTCTCCAATCAAGAGGATGGGTAATTCTTGAATAAACCCCAGTATTCAAAAAATAGTTAGAGGATATCTTCATCATGTCAATCTTTAAAAACTTTTCAAGTTGGGTCTGTAGAATCTTGAGTTATATATAGATCTAAAAATAAATAATTATAGAGGTAACTTCAACATTGAAGTTAGTAAGAACCATATCCTTATCTTTAAAAAATTATATATTTCTTTACTTATAAATAATCCATAATACTTTAATAGAGAAGATCAATAAGAACTTATGGAAAAATAAATGTAATTTCCTTTTGGAGAAAATATATCTAAAATAAATATTGACTCATGAAATATCGAAACCAAACAAACAACACCAAATTTAAAGGAAATAACTCTAAATATTAGTAGAAATGTGGAATTTACAAAAAATATAATTAATTATTTCTAGTTCACCACATAATTGATATAAGGGTTGAACTGATCTAAATTTCACAATAATAAACAAAAAAACTAACTTATTATATAGTTGAAACCATATTAATCATGACTTCTTAGGTTCAATGCAATAATCCCAAATCACTTGAAATATAAACATCATGTTTAAGTAGTTTTTATGTGAATTCATTTTATAAAAAGAACTTACAAAAACTCAGAATAAAAGTAGGTTTTAAACTAAGATAAGCACAACTATGTCAACCCACCTGTTTAAAAATTAAGCTGATAAAATTGATAGTGAAAATAAAAAATATGTGTTGATAATTTAGATAACATATGATTATGAGAATATCTAGTCTTCTTATATTGCATTAATATAAACAAAATAATCAATTTAATAATGATGTGTGGTTTTAATATCTTCCCAAATAATTTCAAGCTGAGCTAAGATATCATCAAAGTTGGGAGTGAACATGATGACACAAAGACTCAAATCATGTGTAATATCACTCTAATCAATAAAGAGGGGTTGGGGAACATTTGATAAATCAAAATTTATGAGTATTTCATGAGATTATCTAGGAATGGTCATCTAAATATAGAGTTCATGTTTATATGAAAATATGTAATCAAAATAGACCAAGAATGTAGTAAAAATCTAAAAGCATAGGCTCAAGTTATACAAGTTAATAATTTCAATAGAGATTGATGTTGATTCATTGAATTGATATCAATTTTAATAAGATCAATGATGATTGATATGATCAATTTATATTTAGGTAAAATTTTAGAAAATATTAAGAAATTGGATTATGATGTATGAAAATGGATTCTAAATACAATAGAGGTAGACTAAGGAGAAACCTAATGGTACTACTACACATAATAATATATATGATGAAATTATGTTAAAAATTAAGTAATATACTAAACTTGAAATGTTTTAGGATGGTGATATGGGTTGGTAGTATATTTTGATTCCCATATAAAAATACCAAGGGCTCAAAGCTTTGATGTAGATCAATGAAATAGATTATCATTTGTGTCACGAGGTCTGCTAAGTGTCATTTGCATCTTGGGCATTATATAAACCTTTTGACATAATTTTTAGATCATTTAGGTGAGTTGAGGCTATGTATAAATACTCATCATTCATCAAATATAATAAATGACAATCATGGGGGGATTGTTATTGATTATGCCTTTTCTTTGAAAAATGCATCGAAAATGGTTCTAGCCATAGGGTAATTTGGGGAGGAGGTTGTTTGTATTTCCCAATGAGATTTTCATCAAGGGTAAGTTATTAGGGTGGAGGGATAAATTAGATTATATGTATTTTTAATATTTTTTTTTAGATTTTGGAGATTAGAGAGGGGGTAAATGATTATTAATGAATTAATTACCATGAGTAAATGTAAATAAGGGTCATGGATAGTAAATTAAGGGGTTTATAACATAAAAATATATGTATTAGGTAGTGTAAATAAAATTAATGTCTACATTTTCCCCTTTTCTATTGAGAAGTTGAATAATAGTTAGCCCCGAGACAAAAACCTAGAGTGTGTGGATGCCACAAGTGTGAGTGAGGAGGTATTCCACCTCAAATTGGGAGCCAACATGATGGAAGAAGGTGGTGATGGTTTTCAAAAGAGTGGGATGAAATATAGGATGGGGATGTGATTGATAAAAGGAAATCTAAGGATACAGGCCAGTTGCATAAGTAAAAAAGATTGAACTATTAATAATATGAAAATGACATATAAAGATGTCTTTGTTCACCCATGAAACAAAATTCCCCAAGCATGAATAAGGTGGTATGTAAAAAAATGTGACCAAGACAAAAAATTATAGGAGGGACTAAATAAAGCATATAATGTGCAAAAATAGGGGTCCAACTTATAGGTTGTTGTTCTTGAGGTGAAGTATAGTCATGGGATCTATAGGGTATATATTCAGAATAGATTGTATGCATTTTTAGGTTATGGCACCAATGGTGGGTCTATTTCATGAGCCTAGGGTATTATTTAAAATAGTGTAGGTGTAATGGGGAAACTTTTGGAGTCCAAAAACAAAAGGATGTGTGTGAAAATGGCTCCAAATAGTGTAAAATAAGGGATAGGTGATGATTTGAATGGATAATCAATGATTTATATAGCATGAACATATATCACAAGAATCTATAATTATTCTATAAATTGACATTTATTGAGGTAACTCATATATATATATATATATATATATATATATATATATATATATATATATATATATATATATATATATTACATCCCATAATTAGATAGGCTCATTTGTAATTTCATATAATTTATTATTTGAGCAACAAGACAACATATGACGATGGATGTGAGTGGAAGCAGGCATAGGAGATAGAAGTCATGTGGAGAGGCAAGGGAAGTAATTTTAAATTTGTGGATTTTTAGATGAAAGGGGATAATTAATTAAGCTCTTATTATAGAGGATGATCATTGGTGATTGATTTGAAATTGATGGTGATCAGCTTGGATCATGATTAATCTAATATGGATTGGCATTGATCCTAAATGAATTGATAATAAACATTATAGGAGTTATCATACACAAATAATTTAAAAGTATGTTGTTAATTTATGATTTTTAGGATAGAGATCTATTTTTGATGTCAGATTGAGTGCCACCATTATTAAAGTGTCTTTAGGATGCTATGAGTGGAGGACTAGGCCCCCATAGATGCCATTAGACTTGGGGGATTATGTTATTATAATAGGATACTCAGAGATATATTAATATTGGTATAATTACTAGTGCAATGGGATATGGAGAAAAGGACCTTATGGTTGTTGATTGGGGATATGACCCTCATAGTGGAGGATATGTATAGGATTTTATGGCTATAGATAGAGGGAGTAGTGATTACACTAGTAGGAAAGATAGGATGAAAATAGGTCCTAAAGTGGATTTATGATTAGGATTTTATAGACATCACCTTGATTTCAAGAGATTTACATTAAATAATTTATATGATAAGGATGTAAAGGGGAGATTGATGATGACTATGATGATTTTGATAATATCTTGTTATGAATTATCAGATTCTAAATGAGGGAGATTTAGTTGGAGTTTGACATGGGTTGTATCATATATGGTAGAGCATTTATTATAATTTCATGGGTACCCACACTCTTATCACATGTATAGAAGGAGTTATGGGGATAGAGGACACATTGGATATTCAATTTAGACATCACATTTTTACTACAATGTTGGGTATATGATCATATCATATTAGTGCAATCACCTGGGATTATATGGATGAGGTAACATTAGACAACCTACAATGTAGGATTACTTTGATGGAAGGATGATCTTGTGAGACCGTTTGGTGATGGGTTTGTATGGTATTTGGATTATTATTGATGAGTGATGGATGAGATATAGGAGGGAGATGTGGTTTGGAGGTCATATGTGAGATTTCATTCCTATCTTAGAGAGTAGTGAGAGTTAGTGTCAAGATAAAAAAATAAATGGCTATAGAGTAGGATATTGTAGAATTTAGAGTTTTTATATTTTTTTTTGAGAGAGTGAGGATACATTTTGGTTTGATACAAGATATATTAGATGAACCATAATTATATAGATGGGAGGATTATGAAATGGATTTTCCAAAGGATTATTTTATAGGTATCTAGCTATTGGTGGAGGAGGAGGTAGTTGGGGTTGATGTGGATGATACCAAATACACACCAACATTATTTTTGTGGTAGGGAGAAAAAATAGGGGACAAATGAGGGAGGACAATGAAACAATTGTAGGAGGGGAAAGATGAGGAGACAGTAGATGTTAATGAGAGATAATGGGATGAGGGTCTTATAATGGAGATGGATGTACATGGGATAACTATAGAAAGGGATGTAGTAAGGGAATAATTTACCACTTTATAGGGGTAATTAGCCAAATTATAATCCAATCACGATTATTTACAAGCTATAGACTCTATACTAATGTTAGAGGGATAGATTTTATGGACTAAGAGGATTTGTTGGTGTGATAGCATCAAGGCTAGATAGAGAAGGATCATAGGGTATTGGGACGGGACCAATGGGGGAGGTCAATGCATATAGATACTAGGATGTGCTCATAGAGATACAATATTATGAGTATATTTCTAATACTAATCTTCTTGAGGTGCCATGATATGTGAAATATATTTCTAATCAGGTTAGATGTTCACAATGGACATTGATCATGCCAGTTAGTATGGGAAATATGGCATGGAGAAGGGATGGTGGGGATATGATAGGGGATGAAAGAGGAGATGAAGGAGGTGGAAGAGTTGGGATCATTGATCTGAGCCTTCTATATTTTACTACTTATTTTTTTTTACTATTGTAGTGATCAAAGGTGTAGACACTTGAAAATAACATAGTTTTAGATGTTGAAACACCTAGAACCCCTACCTAACCCTGAAGCTAGTTGACTTAGCCTATTTATTAATTTACTAACTTAAAATTTTAAATCACCCCTTTTTAACCCATTTTTCTCTAGACCTTTACCACTAATGGTCAAGTCCCCAAGCCTAATTTAAAGCTTTAAAGCATTACCATTTTTATGAGATAAGCATATCATATTTAATAAACTTCAATTTTATGATGAAAACTAGCTTTAAAGCATCATAATTAGAAACTTTATCCTCTATCCAATTAGTAATTCCTCCTATACATTTAGTAACTTCATCTTATAAAAGGAGAGAAGTAAGAAAAGAAAGGGATCTAGAAATCCAACAATTCACATCTAAGATATCTTCCATATAGGTATCCAACATCCCTCAAACAATAAAAAAACATCAATGAATAATTAAACCTATGTTAATATCACTTTTCAAGGATAAAGTACTATCACTCTAGCCAAATTGCTTTATCCTTCTATTCCTGAGTTACATGTATCTCTTGCTTGTTTTCTTTGATTTGCACTTCATTTTTAACCTCCATGTCCTATTAACCCCATAAAAATATCATTTTCCATTCCCTTAGCCCATAAAATACATCTATTTACCCAATTAGCACATTTTCAATCCCTTTTCTAGTCATTTTTATGATCACATAGGTAACCACTGATGGTTAGCTCAATTTTTGATGGTCATCTAAACTGTCGACAACCACCCAACCATCAATAGTTATCCCAATCACCAATGGTTCACCTAAATACTAATGATCACTATTGTATAAAATAATATAAAATTATTTTCACCCCCTCAACCCCAACCAAACCCTATTTTCTATGTTGCTATCTGTTCATAGAGACTTTCTTGATTTTATGAACCTGACCCTAACTATCTTAGCATGAGTATTGACCCAATTTTTCTACATTTAGTTTTTTGTTTAACAAGTAATTTAACATCATCTCATCTTACATGCATTTAATTTATAATTTTTTTAATGTAAATTTACTTTCTTTTCATTTATATCAACTTAATTTTTATAAATAGTGGATTGATAGCCTCCTACCAAGCATACGCTTCTTGGATCTAGCTCACGCTAGGTAGTCTACTCAACCATCCATATAACAACCCCATTTTATAGTTTTTTTTCTTATCTATAGGTTATTACTTTTTATCCAAATAGGAATTCCCACCATTGTCCAGATCATGCATGTACTTTTACCAAGTATTTTTTTACACACCCTATTACTAGTTTCATTACTTTATTCAAAATTAAGAACTAAGTAGAAATTAACCGAATCATTTTGGCTCACTCGATATGACCTAACATCCATTTCTACTCTTTTATTGTATGCTCATCAAATAAAATATAAAATTTATTTTGGGATTAAAATAAATCTTCTACATACATTGATTTCATACTTCTTTTAGTTCATTTAGTAACTTAAAGGCAAATCAATTAATCATATATTTCACTCTTGTTATCACACACTATAACAAACCACATAAATAATAAACACATCAAAACATACATGAGATAAGGTCCAACTAGGATTTCATCACCTAGCAGTCAACCTTAACCTTTCATAACAATCTTACTTGGAGGTCATTACCAAGGGGATAACAAAATTAGATCTATGGTTGAGTATAAACTCTGAGATTTGATATATTTTGGCTAAGAACGTAACACCCTTATGTTTTTAGTGTATGAAATGAGGGGGTATGCTCCAATACCAATCCACATATTAAAGATAAATATATATTTCTTTTTTGAGAACCTAAACATAACCTTAAATTTCCTCTTTAGTGCTCGATCTATAAACCAATTTCCTCTTCACCCTCTCTAAGGCATAATCTAAAACTGATTTAAAAATAACCCTAGGTTTTTAAATGCACTTTAGTGTATGTTTGATTTCCTTGAGTTATCTTCTTTTGATTGCTCTTTGTTTTAGGTGTGAGTTTTGTCATTTTATCTCCTATTTCCTCTCATGGTCTTTACTAAATAGCAGTTGAGGAATCAAAACAACAAACAACCACCTTCTTCTTCCTCCTCCATGGAGTATACCTATAATGCTAAGGGCTCCCCTCATTTTTATCCCCCTCCTACTAGGCCACTGATTATTGTTGAGAGTGATCCAGATTTTTCCACCTTCCTCAATAAAAATCCCATGGATCTTCAACATTACCTAAACACCTTATCTAACCATACCCATTTCAATTTGGTTCCTCCTATGGATCATCCTTATGGTATGCATCCTCATATTTTGGTGGGTGCCACCTCAACCCAAGACATGCTCACCTAAGCCTCTTCTTCCTCTAATATCCCACCTACTACCACTCCTTAAATTTCATCCTTTTGGGTGAATATTTTTTCAACCAGCTAATTGGTGAGTAAAATAGGTCTCTTTAACCATAACATAGGGAGATTGGTCAGCTAGATGTGTAGGTTTACTACATCAACAGGGGATGAATCTCTCCTCTCATCAAGGGGATGTTCCCTATGAATATGCAGGAGCTATATACTATATATATAAGTAAAAAACAACACTTAGGGGTAGGATACACCATACATCTCTCTTATTTTAGAGATGATGTTCAAAAACTAAGGAGAAATCTAGGTGAAAACACTGAAGGCACTTCTCTTCTTTTAGAAGTGGTCTTTATAGACCAATAAGAGTTCTTTCAAGTAGGATAAGTAACTAGTAATAAAATATAGAGTAACCAAAAATCTAAGATGTAGCTCAAAGTCTCCACCTTGATTTGTCAAGAGTGAAATACAAAGAATAATGGGGGCATAAAGTCGTCCCAAGGTCCTTTACACAAAAAGAAACTAAAAACACACTGAAAATAATTATGACAACACAAAGTTTGAAAGTAACTAGCTTCAGGACACCTTCCTTATCACTTCCACTAGCTCTACTTGTTAAATTGCATAAACAAGAATACATTTAGGAAATAGACATAAGAACAATCTCCTAGAATGATACAAGCTATAACAACACAAAGTTTGAAAGTTACTTGCTTTCTAATTCAAACAAAGAAATATGATGAACAATCTAAGCTCAAAGTCTCAGTGATGCCTTTCAATTTGGGTAGAGTTTTAATTCTAGTAAAAGGAAGATCTCCCTTACATCAAATGAGAGATTACAATATATAGCGCTCCAAGGAAGACTTGGGTGCTTGTTTTCATGAAAAAGGCCCATGCTGCATTCAATGCCTTGAATGTATTTTTAGTTTTGTCAAGGAGGGCCATGTTGGAACATGGTGGCTACTTTAACTAAGGCTTGTCCATTCATATAATATGTCTCTTCCTTGGTATGGACTATTTGGTCCTTTCCCTAATGTCTGTGCAACTGTCCATTTTGCTATTACTTCCAAGAAGAAAAATAGGTCGCATCCTTGATTTGGTGTGCCTAAAAATTCCAATTGATCTATTGTTTCACCTACTAAAAATAACTTCTTTGAAGATAATTTGGCCTTTCCCTCTTTTTGCTACAATTTGAGCCCTCAAGATATCTTTTCCCCTTTCTAGTTTTGTCTTTTCTTGGAATTTGAGCTCTCAGGTCTATATCCTCAGCCTTAATGTCTCTTTACACTCTTCCATCAATAGTTATTCCCTTTGGCATTTTGGCCTTTGAATGTATTTGAGTCCATCATCCTCCTAAGCAATTCCTTCATGTCTTTCCTGCTTGCTTTGGCCACTTTCCATTGATCTCAACAAGTGACACGTGGCACGTTATGATTACTTTATCAACTCACTCGGGTCCCACCACAGTCTTTAAAAAATGAAAGGGCTTTGACCGTAGATGTTGACACTTGGTGGCTTCCATCAAGCTTTACTAGGGACATGTGGCAACTTTCGTAGCTTTGAAACTTGTTAGAAACTATGTTTTTATAGATGACACTTAGCAGCTTCCACTTTGGCTCTATAAGGGACACATGGTGGCTTCGGCTGCACTTTGTCTTTTTCCATTGATCATTTTTTTGTGGGCTTTTCTCTTAGACAAAAAGTCCAAAGGAATTCCTTTAGGGAATTTTTTTGAAGGAAAGCTTCTATTCCTTAGCCATTTGTTCCTTTTAATTTCTTTAAGCTTTCTTCTCGAGTGAATTCCTTTAGACAAAATGTCTTAAAGAATTTTGCCTTAACCACTTTTCTAATGAAACTCTTCCTAAAGTCTAATGGCTCTTTCACTTAATAATTCCCTTCAGACAAAAAGTCTAAAGGAAATGTTCCCTATCAACCTTTGAACAAATCTAAAGGAATTCTATCTTTTTTGTCTTCTCTTTGACCCTTAAACCAATGTTGCCTACCCTTCGCAAGGGTATTTGTTCCTTCAGCCCTAGGGTAGCCCCTTGAACCTACCGATTAAACTAACTGATTGAACCAACTGTGGTTTAATGGTTCAATCGGTTCAATCTCTTTATTTGGATAAGTCCTTTTGATCTTTTGAACCAAATGCATTAAACCATTTGGTCATTGAACCCATTGAACCAATGAACCAAAATGGCTCAAGGTTCAATGGTTCAATAGTTCAAGCCTTTGTTTTTCATTAAGTGTTCAAATCCATGGAACCTTAAAATGGTTGAACTTTGAACCTTAACCAAAGCGCTTAACTCATTGAACCCGTTGAACTTATTGAACCAAAATGGTTCAAGGTTCAATGGTTCAATAGTTCATTCTTTGCTTAGAAGCTTGCCGATGAACATTTTTAGTTGAACCAAGGCATTAAACCAATCCTGAAAATGACTAAGTGTTGGAAACTTGTTCTTTTGATTGAACTCACATGTAGAAGCCTTTGAACATATTGAACTTGCTAATCCCTTTACTGAAAAAGCTTGAAAATGAGGAATTTGAAAGCTCAGAACAAATTTCAAGAAGGGAAGAGATTATTTTGGTCTATTGAACCAAAATAGTTCACATTTTGTCCCAAAAATGAGAAGTCTATTTTTGGGGACAATAGCTATAGTCTTTTTGGTGACTCTATTGGGGATGAACGTGTAGTATGAAGCCTCAAGTTTCAGATTGAAGTAGTCCCTACCCTTATCCATTATAGACTATAGTGAATTCATTCCATGTCTTACCCATTTTCATTATAGCCTTACCATCTTCCTCCATCTCCATTATATTATCTAGTCTAAAAAACTAGAGCCACTAGGATAGAATGCATAGTTTGAAGCCTCAAGCTTCAAGCTAAAGTAGGGCTAGTTCTTTCCCATTTTTGTTCTACAATCTGGCAGATCCACATTATATAAAAAGATAGAAATCCCAAGGTGTTGTTGACCCTATTTTTGAGTTGGTGCAGTAGAGCAACATTGATTTGTTTCATCCACAACCTCACCTTCAATTTACTAGGAGTCTTTCTCCTACCAAGTCACCAATATAAGGCAAAGCTTCTTTTTCTATTATTAGTAGAGCTTTGACTATATTTACTCCACCCATATTTGTGATCCCACTTATACATAATCAAATCATGGCTCAAGGCCCCTAGGGTAACTCTTTTGGTCCATTAAATTTGACCCTGCCTCTACATGAGCTTCCACATAGTTCAAGGAAGAATTTCCCCAAATTTTTTGGTGATGGGAGAGTTCATCCTGATGAACACATTATAGCCTTCAACATATCCTATGGTGTGATAGGCATGGAATTTGAGGATGTGGTAGTCAGGATTTTTGTGGAAACACTACAAGGTGTTACTGTAGACTGGTCCTACCATCTGTAGGCTCAATCAATGACTAATTGGGACACACTCAAAGCCAAGTTCAGAGCAAGGTTCAAGCCTATAGAAGATGGGCATGCCTTGTTGGCCCAACTCAAATAAATGAAGAAGAAGCCTCATGAACCTATGAGGGATTTCATAGCAAAGTTTGACAAGCTGAGGAACATGATTCCCATGATTGCCCAACCAACACCTGAGAATCTCAAGTGTTTCTTCATCAACTCACATCTGCCTAAAGTGAGTTTTTTGTGGAGATGGGCTAGACACATAAACCTTGTTACTACTCAAGACTTGGCTACTAAGGTAGAAGATGACCTTATCTTGATTGGAAAGATAAGGAGAGATCCAAACAGAGGTAAATCATCTTCATCTTCTAAATATCCATCTACAGGTACCACTGATCAAATGGTGTAAAAGCTGGTAAATGAACTACTAACCTTGAAGAGACAAATGGCCCAAGGTATGTCTAATCCTCCTAATAGAGATATGCCAAGGAGGAAATTTTAGAATTAACCATATCAAGGAAATGGTACCAGGAATCAAGGGTAGCCAAATCATCTTCCTCCTCCATAGAGGAACTTTGCCCTTGAAGCACCTCCAACCAACTCAATAGTTGGATATCTAGAAATAAAACATGATTTCTCTTTCCAACCTAAGTTTGAGCAAGAAAATGATGTTGATCTCTTCATGGAGGATCAAGAAGAATCAACTAGTGTCTCCCACATTAGTTTCTTGAATTACCAAGATCAACTTAGAAGTAAAGGTGAAGCAATCGAGGGATCATATATTTTGTTCACCTGGTCTAAGAACTAGTCAGCTCAGTAGGCTGACAAAGAGAACACAGAGGAGAAACCTCAACTAGAAATTACAATTGCTAAGCATGAAACCACTCTACCTTTCCAACCAAAGGACCTAGTGATTGCTAAAAAGGTAAGTTTCTCAAATATCCCTACGCCTTCTACTTTAAATTCATAGATCAGTCCTCCCCCCCTAAAAACCAAAAGGATGAACTCCCATCCTCTCTTCATAGTCCATTTCAATCATTTGACATAATTCAACATGTCAAGAAGACCAAAATTCAAATGATTGAATTTGAATTCCTACAAGCCAACCCTAAGCAATTGGACAGGTTGGTGGAGTGTGTGAAGAATAAAGCCATCCCTATAAGACAAGAGATTAGAAAGGTAACTCATGATTCCCCAAGGAACATTCCCACCCCAAACAACCTTATAATTACTCCTCTTACTGCCCCCAGGAAAATAGAGCATTTCTATATTTCCTTATTAATAAATGGTCACAAGCTGAGTAATTACATCATTGATTCTAGAGCTTCAGACAATTTCATGCTTGCCAAGTTGGATAAATCCCTTGGCCTCACATTGACCAATATATTTGGTAGATGTTTCTCCATGAAAAACAAGTAAGTACCACTATTGGGGCAAATCAAAGATGCCCAATTTGCATTTGTAGCCTTTTTAAACAAGAGAATCAAGATGATTATCTTGGTGGCTGATGTCCTAGCATCCTATGGCATTCTGCTTGGATGAAAATTTTGCAAGGATGTGGGAGGAGAACTAATCATGGACATATTTGAGGTAAGGATCCCTATCAAAGGTGTAATGAAGAGATTGCTGCCTAAAAAAGAGGCAAAATATGTGGTCACCCAAACATCAGCCCCTGTAGCTCAAATTCTATTTGAGTCTTTAGGTAGGGGTAATCACTTCTTAACCACAGAGGGTGTTCATGTATCTGTAGATGAAAGTCATATAGCTGGAAATCTAAAAATTTATTCAAATAAGACATCATAAGAATTGGTAGGGTGTAGTACATATAAAGGTGCATCTTCCACTTCTAAAGAGAAATCTGATAGAATATTAGTTTATGATGATGTTTGGATCTTGGAATCTGATGGCAGTAATTCTTCTACCAGTGCTAGAGCTGAGACTGTGTTGATATCTCCTCAAGGAGATATTTTTCCTTCATGCAAGTTGCATTTCAGCAACACCAACAACATAGCTAAATGTGAATCTCTATTGCTCATATTGAAGGTTGCTCAAGACCAAGATGTCAAACTCCTTCACACCAAAGGAGATGTTGAGTTAATGGTTTGTCAAGACTTTGATGCTAAAAATTAAAACATGTGTTGGACTAAATTAGTAGAACAATAAGCTATGATAGTGGACCATACTATTGCACTCTAAAGTCAGCAAAAGGAACTCTCCACCAAGAGAGCAAAGATTTATGGTTTTCAGATTGAAGACCACGTCTTGCCATGGAGCAAGAAGAGAGAGCCAAAAGGAGTGCACATAAAATGTGATTCTTGGTGGAGAGTTCCATTTACACGTCACCAATTTTTGGGACAAAATGGTTTCCTACTAGTTTATCAGGATGGAACACCATTTTCATTGTCTCACAATGGGTAGCATCTGAATCACTTCAATTCTTGAAGTATCAGATAAGTTCACATGTACATATGTATATATGTATAGTCTTTGTTTCTTCTTTGTGTTGTTCATTTTCATTTTTTGGAACCTTTCTTTTTGGGTATCATGACTCCATATCCCAATGGCATACTTTAAGGCACTAGAGATTCTATTTTCTACTCCCCTCAGTTGTGTTCCAAGTTTTCATCTAAAGGAAGTTCCCCATCTGGAGCCAGCTGTTGTCCCCAAAAATAGACTTCTCATTTCTGGGACAACATGTGAACTATTTTGGTTCAACAAACCAAAATAATCTCTTCCCTTCTTGAAATTTGTTTTGAGCTTTCAAATTCCTCATTTTTTAAGCTTTTTTAGTAAAGGGATTAACAGGTTCAATAGGTTTAAAGGCTTCTGTAGGTGAGTTCAATCAATAGAATAAGTTTCCAACACTTAGTCATTTTCAGGATTAGCTCAATGCCTTGGTTTAACCAAAAATGTTCATCAACAAGCTTCTAAGCAAAGAATGAACCATTGAACCTTGAACCATTTTGGTTTAATGGGTTCAACGGGTTTAATGAGTTAAGTGCTTCGGTCAAGGTTCAAAATTCAACCATTTCAAGGTTCCATGGCTTCGAACACTTAAAAAAAAACAAAGGCTTAAACCATTAAATCTTTGAACCTTGAACCATTTTGGTTCATCAATTCAATAGGTTCAATGACCAAATGGTTCAATGTGTTTGGTTCACAAGATCAGAAGGACTTAGCCAAATAAAGAGATTGAACTGATTGAACCATAAAACCATTGAACCAAAGTTGGTTCAATCGGTAGGTTCAAGGGGATACCCCAGGGCCAAAGGAACAAATGCCCTTGCAGAGGGTAGACAACATTGGTTCAAGGGTCAAAGAGAAGACAAAAAAGATAGAATTCCTTTAGATTTACTCAAAGGCTGATAAGGAACATTTCCTTCAAATTTTTTGTTTGAAGGAAATTATTATGTGAAAGAGCCATTAGACTTCAGGAAGAGTTTCATTATAAAAATGGTTAAGGTAAAATTCCTTCAAACATTTTGTCCAAAGGAATTCACTTGGGAAGAAAGCCTGAAGAAATTGAAAGGAATAAATGTTTAAGGAATAGAAGCTTTCCTTTAGACAAATTTCCTAAAGGAATTCCTTCAAACTTTTTTTTGAGAGAAAATCCCATAGAAAAATGCCTGATGGAAAAAGACAAAGTGCAACAGAAGCTACCATGTGTCCCTTATAGAGCCAAAGTGGAAGCTACCAAGTGTCATCTATCAAGACATAATTTATAACAAGTTTTAAAGCTAAAAAAGTTGCCACATGTCCCTAGTAAAGCTCGACAAAAGCCACCAAGGGTCAACATTTGCAGTTTCTCCCTCTCATTTCATAAAGACTATGGTGGGGCTCGGATGAGTTGATAAAGTAAGTGGAACATGCCACATGTCACTTGTTGAGGTCAGTAGAAAGAGGCCAAAGCAAGTGGGAAATACATGAAGGAATTGCTTAGGAGGATGACAAACTCGAATACATTCAAAGGCCAAACTGCCAAAGGGAAGATCCGTTGATGGAAGAGTGTAAAGAGATTGCAAGGTTGAGGATATAACCCTGAGATCTCAAATTCTAGGAAAAGACAAAACTAGAGAGGGAAACGATAGCCTAAGTGCTCAAATCATAGCAAAAAGAGGGGAAGGCCAAATTATCTCAATTATTTCTAGTAGGTGAAACATTGGATCAATTAGATTTTTGAAGCACACCAAATCAAGGATGCAGCCTATTTTTCTTCTTGGAAGTAATGGCAAATTGGGCAGCTGAGCAGATATCAGGGAAAGGAACAAACATTCCATACCAAGGAAGAGACATATTATATGAATGGACATGCCATAGTTAAGGTAGCTGCCTTGTTCTAGCATGGCCCTCCTTGACAAAACTGAAAATGCATTCAAGGCATTGAATGTAGCATGGGCCTTTTTCATGAAAACAAGTGCCCAAGTTTGCCTTGGAGCACTATATATTTTAATCTCTCATTTGATGCAAGGGAGATCTTCCCATTACCAAAAGCAAAACTCTACCCAAATTGAAAGCCATTACTGAGACTTTGAGCTCAGATTGTTCATCATATTTCTTTGTTTAAATTAAAAAGGAAGTTACTTTTAGACTTTATGTTGTTATAGCTTGTATCATTCTAGGAGATTGTTCTTATGTCTATTTCCTAAATGTATTCTTGTTTATGTAATTTAATAAGCAGAGCTAGTGGAAGTGATAAGGAAGGTGTCTTGAAGCTAGTTACTTTCAGACTTTGTGTTGTCATAATTATTTTCAATGTGTGTTTTTAGTTTCTTTCTATGTAAAGGGCCTTGGGATGACTTTGTGCCCCCATTGTTATTCATATTTCACTCTTGGGTAGTCAAGGTGGAGACTTTGAGCTACATCTTAGATTGTTGGTTACTCTGTATTATGTTACCAGTTACTTATCCTACCTAAAAGAACTCTTGTTGTTGCCTATAAAGACCACTTCTGAAAGAAGAGAAGTGCCTTCAGTGTCTTCACCTAGATTTCTCCTTAGTTTGTGAACATCATCTCTAAAAGAAGAGAGATGGATAGTGTATCCTACACCTGAGTGTTATTTTTTGCTTATATATATAGTATATAACACCTACATATTCATTGGGAACCTCCCCGTGATGAGAGGAGAGATTCATCCCCTGTTGATGTAATAAACCTACACATTTGGCCAGCCAATCTCCCTATGCTATGGTTAAAGAGACCTATTTTACTCACCAGTTAGCTAGTTGATAAAATATTCACCCAACACATCCAACATCCTAACCAATAATCAAACACCTACTACCCCAACCAATATCTCTAACATTGGGTCACCTTTGCCCCTTGTTACCTATACTTCTTCTACCATTAGAGTATCCTCTACACCTACTTATACCATTCCCCATAGTTTGACCAACCCACTGACTTCTACCCCACTTCAATATTTGGTACTTTCCATACTTTAAACACTCCCACCTATTACCACTAGAGTTTCCACCCATCAACAACTAGCTAGCACTTTCATACCTCCAACTCAATATACATTTATACCAAAATCCATCAACCTAAATATTACACTATCACCCCCCACACCAAGCACCCATGACATCTCACCCATATGTGTCTAACCCATAAATATATATAGCACATTCCACCCAACCATTTGTGTCAATTAACATTTATGTGGCACTATCCCAACCTCCTATGACCACTTACCAATATGTGGATTCTTCAAAACTTTCTATCACTTATCCATAAATTCTTACCACCCAACCTCAATAAATTTTACCACCTCAATATGCAGCTTCCCAACCTCAAATAGATTTGGTCTAGTTGTTAATGGACAAAATGACCAACCTGGAGTCATCTATCTCTAGGTCTCATAACCTTCTATCTATAATGAACCCAGATATCCATCTAGTGCTATCCATATTTCTAATCCTCAATGAGAATTACCTATGTTTTCCAAATTCCAAGGTAAAGAGGATCCCCATCAATATTTGAGATCATTTTGTCATTCTTATTTTTTTATCACATATGATGATGATCTCCTCCTTTGTACCTTCTCCATGTCTTTATCGGGACCAACCCTTGATTGGTATAGTGCCCTCACCAAGCACTCCATATTTTTATTCTCCCAACTTGACCAAATATTTTTATATCATTTCTTAGTAAATATATCTAAAAAGGTTTCTATTACCAATTGCTATTGTATTAGGCAATTTGATAATGAATCAATTTCTGATTTTATAGCTCATTGGAGAGGACTCATCAACCAACTTACTTTTTCACTACCCCAATAGGAGTTGATTGATCTCTTTTATTAGGGTTGTGCTAAAAATATCACCCTGACTCTTCAAGTTTAAGCTTTCAGAACTTTTGATGAGGCATTCACCATGGCATGTAAACTTGAAAACTAAGCCATTAACGAAGGGAAATTTAAATGATGAAATAAGAATTTTATATTTAAATCCAATGACCATCCCTAAAAAAAAACCACTAACCAATCAAACCATCCCAATACCAAAGCAAAAGCATATTCAAACTTAGTTGTCCTTAAAACTACTCCACCATCAATAGTCAACCAACCCTATCAAACCAATTCTTCCAACCCTTCTTACCAATAAAACTAAAACCAAAACCAAGCTCCTCCAAAATAATACACTCCAATAGGTGAGTATTATTCTTTAGTTTTGGTAAAATTTCTCAAATCTAACATCATATAACTTCCACATATAAAATCACCCCAATAATTTGATGATTCTCACCCTATGCCTAGTTGGTACAATAAGAATAACCATTGTGCCTTTCATAGAGTTATTAGACATGACATAAATAGATGTAATACATTTAAAATTCTAGTCCAAAGCTTAATTGATAGCAAAGAAATTGTATTTGGTAATCCCAATGCACATCCTAATAAATCCCTTGACATCTCTATAAATTTTTTCCTAATCATGCTTCATCTACGCATCACCATGACAATAAGCTAGAGTCATTTGACTCTCATGAAGCACACACGATCAATGTTATTATTAGTAATCCCATTGTTGATGAGACCACTACCAAGACTAATTATTCCTCCATTTCACTTATGAAAGTAAATGACTCACCTTCTATTCCTTTGGATACCTAGATGAAGGAAGTCAACCACCCCTCTCTCTTCACCTAATGAGACATTGGCTTCATCTACCTCTCCTTTGATGGAAACACCAAAGGAGGTAAACTTTTCATTAACCACTTCTTCTTTTACCACCCCACCCATTGAAGTGTCAAAACTACCCTCCATTCCTTTTGACACCCAAACCAAGGAAGCAACCATGTCTATTCCTACACTTGAAGACACCATACTAACATGCCCCATCATAGAATAATACATTCCCTCTTTGGAAACCATCTTATAAGAAAAGGTTACCTCATCCACCTAATTACAAATTTTGAAACTTCCTATCAAGAACAAGGATGAAGGAACCATTCCCTCTTATCCACCTAGGGGATTAATTTTTGAAACCAATGACCAAGGAACCAAACCCATCTATAAGTCCTTTTCTAGACTAGTCCAAAGTCTAGAGTTCACTTCTCAACCCAAATTTGATAGAGCCACCTTTTGGCTTCATCTAGGGCTTCCTTACTGAAACAAATTTAAAACCTCAACCTCACTTTAATCCACCCTTAATCCCATTATTACATCTCCATCCAACACCTATTCCTCTAGAATTTTAGAAAAACTTTCCCAAATCACCAAATCTCTTCATACTTCTCTTACCAAACCTATCATGAATCTAGGAATCCTTCCCACACATACTGAAACTCGCCCTTATTTGAAAATATACTTAACTTCATCTAATCTATCAAAGAAACCCCCAACAAAGAAGGTAGAGTTTCCCAAACCTCCACTTTGAAATATATCCATACTGCCTCCTCCCCACTTGCCTTATATCTTAGGACCCCATCCTTCTACCATACTAATTACCTATTCTTCCTCTAGTAATACATCCCCCTTTTCTTTACCTAAAACAAAACCCACTAAGTCATCTATTTCTCCTTCATTCTTAACTAACATATCTACCTCTACTTTCCCACTTATATCTAACCCTTCATCATCTAAATATTTAACATCCACATCGTTTACCCCAAATACAACCATAACTAAGCAATCCAAACCATAAACCAAAACCATTCCACCACCCCTAACCTATAAGGTGAAAAATTATCCTAAGAAGGTTTCCATCCCTAAAACTATAAACCCATCATCTCCAAAACCTTTGACTAAATCTTATTCAACCATCCTAAAAAGTTTTTTTCAAACTCCTTCCATTAGATTACCACCTATCAAACCATTCTAGCCTTACAATACCCAACCCTCTTGGTTTAATGATAATTTTATTTATGCATACCATAGGGCATTGGGACATGACACCAAAAACTAGAAATCTCTCCAAGCACTTGTTAATATCCTATATTATGAGGATGATATGTTGTCAGATAAACTCTTATTACCCCTATTACTAATCCTACCATTAACATAACCTACCCAAAATTTACTTCTCACCTACTCCCACCAAAGAGTGAATAGGAGGAATTGAAGCAACCACCAAACCTAGCAAATCCCCCCATCCACACTATTCATATGGTTACCTGATCTTATAGAAAGATAAGGGAAAATCCAAAGTGTCCATCCCATGGACATACCCTTCAATCCCTTAACCCTATGACCAAACCCATATACCTACACCTTCACCTATGCCACCACAAAAACCTAAAGTCTCAATTTTAGGAGCTTCTCCCTCCAACCCTTCTAACTCATTTCAACATCTTGTGCTGAAATAACTTCTCTAGACATTGATGAATACAAGCCTTTATGAACCGATCAACACCACACCTTGCCATCATTAGGCATTGATAGAGGCTCTACAATCTATATAAGTTCAAATATAATATCCTCAACCTCTTGTACCCTTTGTGGGATCCCTCTAACTTTCTACCTTTTTCACCTTTTAGGATTCTAAAATACATCCTATTAATCCTAAGGATTTCAATCCTCCCCTCTTTATCACCATGTACATCAATCACACCCACATCAAAAGGGTAATTATTTATGGAGGTGCTAGCATCAACATTGTCACCTCCCATGCTTATGACCAATTACATCTACTCAAGAGCATCATGTCAGAAAATAAAATGGTTCTTCACTCCTTCAATTATACCATGGCCACAACCTTGGGGACAGTTGTCCTTCAAATCTTCTTGGGACCTCACACCATTATTGAGCTATTATACATTATATAGGGTGAGTTATAATATAGTGTGTTACTTGGATTCCCTTGGATCCATCCCATGAGTTATGTCCCTTTGACTTTACATCGATGTGTCAAATTTTAACATGAGGGTCAAGTTGTTACCATAAAAGCTAACCCTAATCCTTTTTCCACTTACAATATGATATATCAGCCTAATGATGTTCTTATTCCTTTACTATCAACTACTAATAACACCACCTCACCACAAACCAAAACTAACAACACTCCCATCCACAACAATGATGAAGTTTCAACTAGCACATCTTTCCCTTCTTCCCAGATTCCCATAAAAGACCACTTGGAATCCATGTTTCAATGTCTCTCCCTTGTGGAATACCACATTTTAGCCTTAGATGATTTCCATACTCCCCATGAGTATTGGAACCTCAAACATGACCCTTAATATGATCTAAACATCATAATCATCATCATTTTTATGACCCCAACCATCAAACAAATTTCATTTATGGGGGACTTGATCAACCACTTCTCACACCCACCACTCCCTCATCCATTCAACCATTCACCTTTGACTTCTCTTATTTAAAAAAACTAGCCTTTTCTAAAGCTTACCTTTATAGGTGTGTTTGGAAGGGATTTGGTCTCAAACTTTATGAATAAGGACTTCATGAGTTACCCATAATCAAAACTCAGAAACCTTGTGAGTTATTTGGCCTTGGGTTTGTACCACTAGAAGAATCCACCTCACTAAAACCCATTACTACCATCGAAGAGATTGTCCCATCCTCACCAACAACATCTCCTTTAAAGCTTGAAGACTTTTGTGTCATCCCATCCATCTTTTTTACTAATCAACACCATTATTTTAGTCCCCTTCACCTATCAAAAGGATGGCCAAACTAAAACCCTTCCTCTCATTCATCCTAAAATGATTGAGCATGATTCCCCTATCATCAATATGATCCAACATTAGGATGATGATTCCATTCTCACCTACCTCAGTGTGGGGGATTATTCTATCCATAAATATCTTCCTCCTAAGAGCCAAACCATGATGAATGAATCCACTATTGATGTCAAGATGGGTACTCAAGATAACCCCCATATCATCAAAATCAACCAATCCTTAAATTTTGATGAGCAATAAGATGACCCTTATTTTTTGTGACTATAGCATAGCCTTGACTTCAATTTATTAGTATATGCCCATAATTAACCCTTCAATTTCCATCCATAACATTATCACCCATTTCAAGGTTAAGATAGTATGATAAAATCTTTGTAGGATACATCTTCACATCACCTTTCTTTTCAAAGATCTTCATCATCTCTTATTTGTTGACTTCATCCAACCCATTGACTATCCATAATTGGTTTCTAACATCATTCCCATTACCAAACCCATATGAGGACTTTACCTCTGCATCAATTTTCATGATCTTAACCTCTCTTGTCCAAAGGATGGCTTCCCTTTGCCCAACATCGACCAACATGTTGATCTTAAAACTAGCAACAAGATTTATCCCTCATGGATGGTTTCTCAAGATATAATCAAAACTTTATTACACCCAAAGATCAACATAAAACTTCATTTATCACCTCATGAGGGACCTTATGCAATAGAGTCATGCCTTTTGGTCTAGGAAATGCTAGAGCAACCTATTAATGTGCCCTAACCTATATTTTTCATGATCTCATCCTTAAAATTATAGACGACTATGTAGAAGATCTCTTTGGGAAATCTAAACACTGCAAGGATCACCTAGCCTTTTTCCCAATGATATTTGATTGATGAATCCATTATCATGTAAATATCAATCCCAATAAATGCATTTTAAGGGTCTTATCTAGTAAACTTCTTAGATTTATCATTTCTCTTCAAAGAATCAAAATTAGAGAAATATTAGAGATGCCTCTTCTTTCTAATCTTAAGCAACTCCTCAGCCTATAGGGAAAGCTCTAAACCATCTGTCACTTAATCTCCCAATTATCCAATATATGTCAACCCTTTCACCATATTTTAAAGAAAGATACCTCTTTTATATGGACCAATGAATATTAACAAGCCTTTGATTTAATCAAAAAATGCCTTCTTTCTCCACCTATTCTTATTCCTCTAAAGAAGTACCAACCCTTATACCTTTATATATCTAGCACAAACCATTCCTTAGGGTAAAATTTTGCTCATCATGATGAACAAAACAAAGAAAAATATGTCTATTACATTATCCACACACTCATATAATATGAGACTTGGTATACCTATCCCAAGAAACTTTGCCTCACCTTAATCTTTGTGGCATCAAAATTTTGTCATTACCTTCTTAATTATAAAACCTATGTCATCACTAACATCAACGCACTCAAGTACATGCACTCTAAACCATACCAAAATTAGTGTATGGATAAGTGGCTCATGCTCCGAGCTGAGTTTGATCTTGAGTTTTTATACCAAAATACATTAAAGGACAAGTCATCACCGATAAATTGGCTAAAGCTTCTCTATCAGATAATCAAATTCTTCCTTTTGATTTTCTAAGCAAGTCCATTGTAACTCTTTCTTAGGAGGAAATGACCAACTAAATGACCATGTTTTTCAATGGCTCCAACTACAAATATGGTGGGGCTATCAGAGTTATTCTCATCACCCTTAATGGTGAACCTCTTCACCTTTCCTTTAAAATTGAATTTAAATGCACCAACAATGTGTCAAAATATGAAGCCTTGGTCATAGGTCTCCAAACCACTCTAGCTTTGGGAGTTAAAATAATCAATATATTTTGTGATTCCCAACTTGTGATCAATCAGGTTAATGGATCTTATCAATGTAAAAATGATATCTTAGTGAAGTAAAAACAACTCATAGATGTATTTTTAGAATCATTTTATCATTACCTTATCTAATTAGTTACTTGATCTACCAACAAATTTGTGGATATAGTATCTTCCCTTGCTTCCCAAATCCCATATCAACTCATTGAATCTAAACTATTTATCACCATCCATTGATTTATCACACCCTCATATATAAGTTCTAATCTTCCTACCATTTTTAGTATGGAGGTATCTCCTTCCAACATTTGGTACAGCCAAAATTTTGACTACCTTAACCTCAACATCATTCCTCCTAACCTTTTGAAGAATGGCCAATGAGATTTCTTTCAGATTACCTCTCGTTACACCATACTAGGGGGAATCTTTTACAAATGTGGTTTTGATGATCTCCTTATTTATAGCCTTTGTAGTCATGAAGCTTCCCATGCCATCAAGAAAACACATGATGACATCTATGGAGGATATTTTAGTGGCCTAGCCATCACTAAACATATCCATTTCCTTGGCTATTATTGGCCTACCCTTAATCAATATTATTGTGATTATGTAAAGAAGTTTTTCAAATGTCAACAACATGCTAATTTACATCACACTTGCCCATGTCCTTTGAGTATCCAAGGACTATTGTCACTTCTCACAATGGGGACTCGATCTTATTATGGAAATCAATCATCATTCTTCACAACAACACCAATATATCATTACCACTACCAAATATTTCACTAAGTGGGTGGAAGCCATCCCTCATATCTTAACCAAAGATAAAAAGATTATTGATTTCATCAATCACCATATCATCTATCACTTTAGTGTTCCTCATTAAATCATCACTGATAATGGCAAAGCTTTCAAGAATAAGCAAGTCCAAGGTATATGTGACACTTTCGGTATGAAAACAATATTTTCCTCTCTTTATCATCCACAAGCAAATGGACAGGTGAAATCTTCTAACAAAATGCTCAACAAACTTTTAACCAAATTAGTAAGTTCTTCAAGTCAAGATTGGAATTTACATATTCCCTTCATTTTATGGGCCTATCACACTAGAATTCAAACCTTTATAGGTGTTACACCTTTATCTCTGGTTTCTAGGGTTGAGGTAGTCTTGCCCCTCAAAATCCAAATTCTTTCTTTTCACATATCTTTATATGACATCATATTTTAGAGTGATTACCATCAAGAATGCCTTTCATGTCTTGAACTACTTGATGAACATTACCTCACAATGCTTAATCATCTTCATGTATATCAAGAGCACATTAAACACACTTATAAAAAACATTTGAGAGTGACACTTCAATATTGGAAACCTCATTCTTAAGGAAAACCAACATGTAACTCATCTAGAGAAAAACAAGAGAGGCAAATTTGATTTCAATTGGCTTGGACCCTACATCATAACCCATAAGTATGGATCAAGATCTTATCATTTATCTTCTATCCAAGGTAGGTAGAACTAGAGCCTCTCAATGCTCCACATCTACATCTTTTTTATTATTAAAACAAGAATCAATCTTAAATTTATGTCTAACTTAAGTGCATCCCTTAGTTTATGATATTTTCACTCTCATTATACCGTCATCCTATTCCTCTTGAGGAAATTTGATTACAACATAGGACCATGTGATTATCCATCACAGTTATAGCTTAATCCTAAGAATGGATACCACAGATCTACCCATGGCATGGTTCTCATGGATACTTTTCATCTTTAATTAGATGGAATCCCATGATTAGTTGTCCTTCAAACCACTTTTCCTCATCTATCATTAACCTTTGTACAAAACATCTTGCCTCCATAAATGTCAACCTTTAAGCCTAAATAGACTTGTCCATGTTTAAAAATAGCACTCAAAATAAAATTGGGATACCAAAATATCACTTAGTTCCATATATCTAGCATTGTAAATTACTCCCTTGAATGAAAACTACCTAATAACTACAAAATTACTTAACAAATAACCTGTTTCATTGAAGGACAACTAAAACAAATCCAAATTTTGACCACTCCCTTAAAGGATGGCTAGCTTAAATTTATCAAGTAATCATTTGAAGCTTCCTACATCAATCAGATTCATCTCTTTTGTCAAAACAAAAAAAGACAAAAAAAAGAGGCCCTATATCAAAATCAAATCAAGCTATCCCAAAAGGGTTGTAATTGGCTCTTTCATATATATTTCCTAGACATCCCACATCAATCAGTCTACACTTTGTATTTAGACATGGAGTTGTCTATTATGGTTCTTAGGTCACTAATATAAGGGGAAAACTAACCCACCTTAGGTTCTCATATTACCATTTCCATTCAACCATCTATCTATCCCCTACTCTTCCTTCTTACACTCTCTAAAATAATGATATTATGAACTTGCCTGACACAAAGTGATCTTGATACCTTATTTTCCATCAAAGCATGCTCATGAAAATTATTTGAGAGGCTCATTTTCATTAAGGTAATCGAACTTTGGTTTTTCTATGTCCTTACCAATGAATACATAATGTTTTTCTTACCTTATCATTATTAGTTCATGAATACATGTGTCTCTTAATTATTTTACCTTTTTCCAACATTTAGTTTGTCACTTATACCAAATTTATGTATCTTCATTATATATCAATATCACATAATGTATCCAAGCATTCAAAACACCATTTTCATCAAAAAACTACACACTATATCCCATTTATGCCCTTAAACATCCAACATATCATAAACCACATCGCCAAAATAAATAATCAAAATCATCCTCTCTATCATCATGGACATAAAACATCACATCAAAATATGAACATATCAAATTCAAACATTTAATCACACAACGCATTTTAATTCCTTTGTCTCATCATCCCTAATCTCTACCTTTAAAAGTATCATACCTTTCTAAACACAAGACAAAACATATTTTCCATTTCACATGTCCTCATATATACACATCTTGTATCATAAAATATGGATCAAAAACACATCACATATCAAAACAAATGAGCTAATAGTAAACCATGTATCCATGATCTTATACTCACAATCACATATTTTGACAAACCACATAAACCATGTCATCATATCATTTACCATAGACATTATAAGTAAACCACATCATGACCATGAAATAATTATGTCATATATATAAACTATGTCATCGTTCTCTTTACCATCAACATCTATACATCAGATAATATATCACAAACATAAAGTCATCATGATCATATACACAAAACATCATCTATCTCATATCATAAATCCCATTATGATTAAAATCATTTTATGACCAAATTCAAAATTCATCTTTGATCATATATATATTATATCCATCTAATAAACACAACATACACATCTACAAGCAACATCATTCATAGCATAATAAAATCAATCATCACATATCTAAAATCATAAATACCTAAGATCATAAAAAACATCATCAGAACATCCTAAACATAAGTCCATCAATCCTATCCATCATCATAATACATCCTATCCATCACATAAACAAAACATGCACAACAACAATCAATCTACATATCTTCTCATAATAAAAATTTGTCACCATCATAATCATAAATACATCAATATATAATCGCATAAAAATCATAAAAATCATAAACATATATAGACATTAGAGCATAATCCTCATGTTGTCACTATAAATGTCATCACTATAATCAACATATAATCATCATCATCTACATCAATAAAGAAATACATGTCATAATGTATCCATGTATCTCTCACTCATATACATATCACATCATCACCACGTAGGCTGATATCAAAATCAAAAACATATACATCATATAATTCAATCCCCTAGGGCACCACTCCTATTGATTCCATTTACACCTACACCTATACCTACCCCTACACTACCATTTGGTGGTGGTCCCCCTAATATCCCTACTTTCCCCACTATTCAATACTACTATACTAGAGTAACTATCATAATACCCCCTACTAAGTTGGCCTTATACTCTCCATGTCTCATCTCCAAAGGTAACTATGTTAACACTATTTCCTCATAATATCTTAGCTCTTCAATGGTTGCTATGTACCATGTCCTCAAAATTATATCAGGTGGTTCTACTACTACTATAGCCATTCCTACCCTTGATCTCAATGAATCTATTTATTGATTCGCTACCTAAGAGAGATCCTCACCTAATCTCACTCTCCATTCAAGGTGGCAATTTGACCCTATAAAATAGTAACTTATCCTTGTAAGCTGGTAATCTAGTCCTATCCCACTACCAGTGTCACTATCACTATCCATCTTGTGATGGTACCCCAATATCATCCACATCCATGGGTTTTTGACCCCCATCACCCCATCCAAAATTGGTTGTTGCATATCAGGCCTAGTACCAAGATGTGTATCCATCTACAATGCTTACATCATCAATGGCAGCTCTAGTTAGTAGCTCTTCATAGTCTAATATGATAACCTATGGTTATGGCTTTGGGAAATGGAACTCAAAATCCTCCCTCTTAAATATAGGGACATCTGGTAGAATCCCCTAGGTCATCCTAAACTATCTCTACACTTGCTCAAATGAGATAAGCTCTCTCCCCATCCTATCTTCCATAAATCCAGTGTCAGATCTATAGGGATAATGTGTGAGAGATGTACACATGCCACCTAAGACAACCTACATATGGCCTCCTTACTATATAAACTACCACAAAGTCCTCTAAGGCATACTTGAACCACGTAATGTCTTAGCCACCACTACTAGCACCTATCAATGCATAGTCACCTCTTCATCTAGAGAAACCCAATCGAAATGGCTCTTGGATAAATCCATCCCAAGGTTCCCTCATAGGCTTCAATACCTAAATATGCTCATACACCTAGTAATATATCATGAACCCAATGTTGATCTCATATCACTTGCATGTTCAAAAGGCCTAGAGCTCTCTATAGATCTATACTAATAACATTGGGGCCCATCCAAACACAATCTTCCCTAGAAGCATCTCCACCATCACCCCTATTAATAGGTAAGAGAAGTGAGTACTACTAAAATAAGGTATTATGAAGCATGAAATAGTTATAATCATCATAATCATCATCATTTTAAATGAGCATCTATCTATATAAGCCCTCTAGTATAAGGGTCTATAGCTGAATCCACCTATGTGAAATTGATCATGTACTTGATTTATCCCATATATCAAATCCATATGATAGTCAGTCTCCTTAATCTCTATATGGTATATTAGCTCCCCAAAAATGGGTAACCATGTAATGTGTTGAGTATCCTCCATAAAAATCATCAACTCCCTCATTGACATCAAAAATGTGTTTATGGTTGAGTCCCATCTCTTGATAAGGGTCATAATCATAACCGTATCTCATGGTAGGAACTGGTAATGAATCATTGGTCCTAGTTTGGTAGTCTCCATATGTATGCACTCCTCTATGATCTTCACATATTTAACCTTGGAAAAATATTTAAGGACTTGGTCCCTCATTTGAATCTGCTCACATTCCTGCATAACACTCATGTTAGAAATGCCTAATTAGTTTTCAATATCTACCTAAATACCACCATACACCTACCTTTCTCAATATATTTCAACCTAACCAAGTTGAAAACCAAACCCCTTACATATATCTTATTAAAATCTATCCAAATCTATAAAAAAAACCTTTACCTCTATCAGACATAAACACTAACATATCATTTTATCCACCTAATCACTTATATTTGCTAACTTCTACCCCCTGCCCATCATCCTATCTAAATATTTTGACATACTCCCCACTCCACCTTCTACAATAATTTACACACATTAACACCTTTTATAACCTTTTAAACACCAAAACACTAAGTAAGCATTCATATACACTTTACATAATTTCACATACCCTCATTATTAACACTTTATATCTTTAGCAAACAACATCACACATCACACATGTACTACCATTAAACAAATTTTAACAATCTCCCACACTCATTCCACAAGTTTTTAAACTAAATTCAAATATTTTACCATTTTCTTATTTTTAGCAACCACTTTCAACACTTTCAAACTGTAAACATTTCAACCAAACCATTTTATCACATCTTATAAACATTTTCCATTGCTAATCTTTCAAACTTTTCAAAAACTTTAAATACTCCCCCATATTTTATCACACTTTTTATCTTATCCTTTGACCACTAATGGTTCTTTGAACCATTGATAGTCCCTTATGGACCTTTTTTCCTCTTAGGCTTAACCATCAATGATTGAGTTGAACCATTAATTGTCATTATGTGTGACTTTTGGTGGTGTAAATTAAACCCTCAATCTCCCAAGATCTCTACAACATCACCTAAAAACCCTTTATTTCACTTCTTAAACCTATTCCCACCTTAATTTTACACAACACACCCTTCCCCTATCCATTTCATCTACCCCTTGGCCTAATTCCATAAAATCTATAGTTAGGGCTTCATCTCTTCTAAATCCCTTTCAAAACCCTACCCTAATCAATTCACCTTAAAAACAAAAAAAAATACACTATGTGTTTCTATACGATTTTCGCTTTCACATTCAAAAAAAGGAAATGAGAAACTAAGATAAATGGTCTAGGGCTTGTACGTACCTAGATATAGTTTTGCACACCAGATTCAGATGATAGTAAGAATTCCTCTTTGGTTGTGGAGGATGACACCTGTAGCGAAAAGAGACTCAAACACAAAAATGGTTAGATGGCTAGAAAGTGGACTGCCAAGTGAAAGCTTGGTCCTCAAAGTGCAAAAGACTTCTCGGGGGATGACAGTCCACTGTTAAAAACTAGAATATTGACATAAATAGATATGATAAAAATAGAAATAAAGAAATGAAAGCAAATGTGTACCTATTTATAGCAATCTGCTATGCACAGTCCTCGACGTTGGTGGTCCTGCCGGCGTCGGTCAAGGAAGGTCACCGACGTCAATTAGTATGCCAACATCGGTAGGGGAAATGGTCGAGGTCAGTTTGGGTAATGGCTTGGGATAAGTTTTAGGGCTGGTTTTAGGGCAGTCTGGTCAATAGAATGGTCTGCAGAATGGTCTATGGTAGTTTGAGAGTTTTTTTAGGGTGGTAAGATAGTAGATAGAATCTTTAATAAGAACTAAGGTAGAGGGTATGTTGTCAGAAAAAGGGGTAAAGGGTAGGGAAAAGGCCTCTCAGCGTTTCCAAGAAGTAGTTTAGTTAGGTTGACAAGAATGGTCTTGGGAGGGTCTGTAGGTCTCTGATAGCTTGCTGAGTTGCTTGGACAGAGAGTATTGTCTAGAGAGGGACTAAATGGGTGACAAAGGCAAAAAAGGGGGATAAGGGTGAGAGAAGGCTTTCCAGCCTCTTTAGGAAGAATTGGCGAGGTTGTGTCAAGGATGCTTGGAATGGATAGTAGACAGAATACTAATATATTTGAAATGACACTAAAATAAAAATAGTACAAATACTTAGTTGTGACACGAGTTGGCAGAGGTGCAGGAGCTGTGTTTCCATTATGGCTGGTGATGGAGATATCATGCAATCTTCAAACCTTTATGGAATGACTAGTGCTAGATCTCAGTGCCTGGAAAGTGCTATCAAGAATGTTGGTACCTGCAAGAAAACAAGAAGCAAGAAGGCTGGAAAGCAAGAGCACGAGAATTTTGTTTCATGGGAAGAGGATTCAAGATTCATGATTAGCCATCTACTAATTAAACATGATTAGCCCAAGTGAGAGGTTGGAATTTGGTTTAAGTAAACCAATGTCGGCGATCCCGCTGGCGTCGATCGACATTTGACTGATGTCAGTGGGTGGAAAATGAGTAAAAGGGCCATCAAGCCCGTTCTCCATCTGCCAAGTGCATAATCCATTGGAGAATTGTCAAAGGTTGGGCCAAATGCACATGAGAGTTGGTTAGGTGGTTGGAAAGGAGTAAGAATAGGTCTTGGGTGAGTCACAGGGTGGGAAATAGTCCAAGGCAAGGTGTCAGACGAGGTGTTATAGGTGATGTGTCAAAAGGGGGGTTATTAATTCAAAATAAATTATTATTTTAAATTAGTAATTATGTGGGTTAGGAATGGGTTAGGAATAGACCAAGGGGGAGGATGACCAAGGGTTAGACACAATTTTGGTGTCTACATTTTCTCCTTTTTGTCTTGTTGGTTGTTCTGACGAACTACAAGACAAAAATAGGAGTTGATTACCCCAAGTATAGGATGAGATTGTTTTTGTCTTGTTGGTTGTTCTGGTGAACTGCAAGACAAAAACAGGAATGGGTTACCCCAATTATGAGATGAGGTATTCCCCCTCAAAGTAGGAGTCAAGGGAAGGAAACCTAGAATCAAGTGCTGATTTGATAGAGAGTGGATGAAAATGGTGAAGATGGAGTGTGAACACTGCAAAAGTCATGATTGTGCATATACCACTTCACGAGATGGTGAAGTCAAATTGTCACAGGTCAAGGTCGAGGAGTGCCAAAATTGAAAGAACCAGGCCCCAGCATTAGTCGTAGCTGATTGGGTTAGTCCATCGAAGCTGTAGCTCCAATGGTCATCGTGTTCCAAGTATCTTGGGCTCAGGAAGTTCTCTTGGAAAACATGAAAATGTCACAAGTAGTGGGGATCAACTTGCTCAAGATCCTATACTTGTGAGGGTCAAAATATGGGTTGCCAACAATTTGGCTAACCATTCATGAGGTAGCATACATGCAAAAATAACCAAGGCAACATTGTCTTGGAAGTGGTTGTAGTCAAAGGAGATAGTTGCGATCTCTATGGTCATTGGTTAAGGTGGATGGACAGACAAAGGAATGTGGCCGAGCTAACCTCAGAAGACTGAGTGCTACCTTCATAGCCCCTGTTGAAGGGCCTCAGGCCAATGTAGTTCTCCCAAGAGGGAGGAAGGGTCAAAGTTATGGATTGGTTTGGTTGAGGTCAAGTCATGATCAAAAGGAGGATATGGTTTGTCCATCAGGTAGATGAACAAATGAGGGTGGTCGAGCTAACCCCAAAAGACATTGTGTCATCTGAGTGCTGCCTACATAACCTCGATCTTAAGGCCTTAGACCAATGTAGTTCAGATGAAGAGTTAAAATGGTTGATAATTGATTGGGTTCGGTGTTGAAATGATGAGGATAAGATGATGTTATAGCATTTTCCATATGAGGTGATGGTGTATTCTGTAACAATGGTTGAGGGGTCTTTCATCCCTAGCAAGTTTCCATATTTGTGATGGATGTATGCTAAAAATTAATTAAGTTTATTTATGCATTAGCAAGTAATGGTTTATGCTTAACATAAATTGTGTGGTTGATTGTTTCCATGTGTATTGGTGTCCATAGAAACTAGTGTGAATGGTTTATGATAATGTTTTGTGTTCTGAAAAAGGTTTGGTTGGCAAATGATGTGGTTGAATGTGACCAAAGTGTGACAAAAAGTGAAAGGCAAATTGTTCTTTCATTGACACGGACCAAAATGATAGCGTAGATAGGGGTTATTAGAACTGAGAGCCCCATTCATGCATTACGTCATTGACCATGGGTTGTGTTAGAGAGGTAATCGAATCACTTTGACATTAAAATGAGCTCAAAGTCCCTTGAGTAGGTGATATGAGATGGGAGGATAGGGTAACTCATTTTTAAGTAGGGATAACTTTGCCCCTTTTTATAGGAGACCCTTAGATAACTACAAGCCAAGTCCATGACAATTTTTTTTGAGCAAACTGATCAATGCGGGAAGTCTACATAGAGATGTCATTTTTTTTTGTGGTCATTTGTGAAGCTGATCGATGTGGGAAGCTTTTGAGAAAGCACTATTTGTAGCATGATTTTAGTCATAGCCATCCTTTGAGGGAGTGGTCTATATTTTTGCTTTATATATATATATGAGGGCTTGGAATAGCTGTCCTTCGAGGGAGCAGTCTATTAGTTACAACAATGATAGTACATCTATCCTTCGAGGGAGCAGTCTGCTTTTTGATTTTATGACCTTTGATATTTTGACATCAATTTATTTTTTTGATAGAATTTTGAGTCATGGACAAGACTATAGAAGTTTAAGGGCTCCCTTTTATTAGGACAAAGCATCCATACGTTATAAAAGGGTTACATAGGGCTCACTATAGGGAAACAGGGTTAAGAGAAATGAGGATTAAGAGGACAAGGGTTGCTCAAGGGACAAGCTCAAGTTAAATGTCAGGTGAGTGAGTATTCGACTAATAGTAGAATGGTCACTGATGCAAGGCATTAAGGGGCTCAGGTTCTGGTCGGCCTTTAAGAGAAGATAGACAATAAGTCCCTGATCCATACTTGTGCATGATGATGTAAGGTTTGAGCCAATTAGGAGCAAATTTGCCTCATTTACTCCATTCCATATTGGTCACGTGTTGGTTCTCTTTGAGAACGAGGTCTCTGATATTGAAATCTCATTCTCTCAAATTTTTGTTATAGGCTCATTTGAGGCGATTTTGATAGACATGGAGATGGCTGAGGGTAGGAAGATGACGTTCGTCGAGTAACTCAAGTTGAGCTAATCGATCTTGATGAAAGTATCATTAGAAATAATTTCATGGAGAGAGATGTGAAGAGATGGGATCTGTACTTCGAGAGGTAGGATAGCCTTTGTTCTATACACTAGAGAGAAATGGGTAGCACCCATAGAGGTTTGGATGCTAATGCGGTAGGCCCACAAAGTGAAGGGAATGTGAATGTGCCAATCCCTTCCAGTGTCATTGACCACCTTCATGAGAATTTTAGTTAAGATTTTGTTGGAAGCCTCAGCTTGCCCATTTACTTGTGGGTAGTAAGGCGAAGAAAAGCTGAGTTTGATGCTAAAGGAGTCACAAAGTTTCTGGATAGTTTTGTTTTTGAATGACTTGCCATTATCGGTGATAATTTTATGAGGTACACCGAAATGATAGATGATGTGGGTGTTGATGAAGTTGACATTTCTGTCAACTTTTGTGGAGATGAGAGGAATAGCTTCCACCCATTTAGTGAAATACTCGGTGGTGGTGATGATGGACTGATGACAAAGAGATGAATGAGGGTTAATCTCGCTGATGAGATCTAAGCCCCATTGTGAAAAAGGCCAAAAATCTTGAGTGACTTGTAGGGCGTGGCTAAGGAGATGACGCAAGTTAGCATGCTACTGACACTTGATGCAATGCTGAACATAGTCGCTACAATCTTGATGAAGAGTAGGCCAATAATAGCCCAGGTGAAGGATGCGCTTGGAAACTGAGTTACCACTGAAGTATCCACCACAAATCCCATCGTGGACCTATTTAATACCATGAGAGGCTTCAGTGGAGGTTAGACAGTGAAGAAGAAGGCTGTTGAAACCTCTTTTATAGAGAAGACCCCCTAGCATGGTATAATGAGTGGTGTGTTTGATGAAAGCCCACTATGCATTGCTAGAGAGGTTGGGAGGAATGATAGAATGAGCCAAGTAGTCTAGAAGGTGTTTATACCACACATCCTGTGGACTAGATTCTATGGTGTTGATGAGGTTGATGTTAATGGAAATGTATGAAGGCAATGACACATGATGTACCATGACGTAAATTCTTGATGAGGATGATGAAGAGGGAATATGTGAGGTGAGGGAAGCCATGGCGTCAACAAACTTATTTGTAGATCGAGGAATAGTCTGCAAGAGGTAATGGTCAAAATATGCTAGAAGGGTGTCAACACAATGCTTGTACCTTTGCAAAATTTCATTTTTATAAAGATATGAACCATTGATTTGATTGACGACAAGTTGTGAGTTGTCGAAGATGTTGATGGTCTTGATGCTTAAAGAAAGGGTAGTTTGAAGTCCCAAAATTAAGGCTTCATATTCAGCCATATTATTGGTACATTCAAATTTGAGTTTGAAAGACAAGGGCATGGGCTCACCCTCATATGGGATGAGGATGACCCTCGCACATCCACTGAGTTGACATTTGGAGCCGTCAAAGAACATCATCATTTGGTAGAATGTGTCATCAGTTGAGAGAGTGGCAATAGATTCATCGGGGAACTCGCACTGAGAAGGTTGATTGTTGGGAAGAGGAGCATCTACCAGTTGGTCAGTGATTGTTTTCCCCTTTATGGATTTCTATTAGATGAATTCCAAGTCAAACGTAGCAAGAAGCATGATCCAATGAGCCATACGCTAGTTTTGGTATGGCTTGGAATGCATGTATTTAAGAGGGTCAGTGTGAGTGATGACAAAGGTTTTGTGATTGAGAAGATAGTGATGGAGCTTGGTAGTGGTAAATACTAAGGCCAAATAGAGTTTCTTGATATGAGTATACCAAGTTTCATAGTTGACAAGTGTTCGACTTATGTAGTAGACCATTTTCTCACAGTGTTGCTCATCTCGGTGCGCGATCATGGCACCTAATGAATGGTTGGTTGCTGAGATGTAGAGGTAGAAGGGTTGGTCTTATTTAGGTGGAATGAGGATTGGTGGAGAGACCAGATAGCATTTAAGGGTTTTAAATGCCTCTTGACAGTCCTTATCCCATTAAAAGGAGACATCTTTCTTGAGGAGATGATGAAAGGGTTGGCAGTGGTCAGAAAGCTATGAGATGAAGTGACGAATGGATTGGAGCTTCCCTTGTAGACTGCGAAGCTACTTGAGATTGGTCAGAGGTGGCATCTTGAGGATATCATAGATCTTGGTGGGATCTATCTCGATGCCATAGAAAGAAATGATGAAGCCCAGGAGCTTGCCTGAGAGGACCCCAAAGATGCATTTCTTTGGGTTAAGGCAGACATTATGCTAAAAAAGACAAGAGAAGATGATCTTGAGGATAGTCAAATGGTCGTGACGAAGCTTAGACTTGCCAAGCAGGTCATCCACATAGTCCTCCATGATTTTATGGAGGAGATCGTTAAAAATGTAAGTCATGGCATGTTAATATGTGGCACCTGTGTTCTTGAGGCCAAAAGGCATGACTCGATAGCAGAAAGTCCCCCATGGGGTGATGAAGGTAGTCTTGTGCTGATCTTTCGGTGTAATCAGTATTTGGTTATATCCTGAAAACCCATCCATGAGTGATAACATCTCATGACCGACCATGAGATCAACAAGTTGGTCAATGTTGGGAAGAGGAAAGACATCTTTGGGATAGGCCAGGTTGAGGTCGCGATAGTTCGTACAGATTCAGATCCCCCCAGTTGCTTTGGTAACAGGGACAATGTTAGATACCCACTACGGATAATCAATGGGTTGGATGAAGGAGATAGAGAGAAGATGCTGAAGCTTCTCTTTGACAAGGAGTGCAATGTGAGGATGCATTTTGTGAAGCTTTGGCCTAACAGGCTTAGCCTCTGGGTTTGTGACAAATCTTTAAGACATGAGGAGCACTAGAAGATGGAAGGTTAATGTCAATGGTTGATTCATTTAACATAACCTGTGTTTTAAAAGGGAGGGAGCATTGAATGAAAGAGTCATCGGCACCCATGTAGGTGAGAATGGTGTCATCGTCTACACAGTGGACAGTGCTAATGGTTACCGATTCATCATCTATCATATTGGGATAAATGAGACGGAGAGACCTGGAAACCCCGTTAAGTTGATAGGTTAGGGGTTCCAAGTGGATGGTGTTTATGCAAAAAAAAACTAGGAGGGATGGAAACCACCGACTTCGTAGGTGAAGGGGGAAGAATAGGCGAGCCTGGTAGAGAGTGGTCTATGATGGGTTTAGGACAAAGGTTTGTAGAAGCCTCGGTGGGTTCTTAGAAACCTAGACCATATGGTTTCTTGGCATTGTCGTCATTAGGTGGTTCGATGGGCTGATGGGAGCCTTGTTCATAGCGCCCGAAGCCAAAACCCTTCCATGCACACCTATAAAGGTAGGTGTGAGCAAAGGCAGGGTTGCCAAGAAAAGAGAAGTCTGATGTGAATGGTTGAGGTGAGGAGAGAGGATTCCCATCAGTAAGAGCTCGATCCAACCCCCCATAGACAAGAGTGGTTCGAAGGCTAGGAGGACCATAAGGAATGACCATTCCTATTCGATGGTCATAGCTTGGACTTTGATGAAGATGTCCATACTCTTGCAGAGTCTAGAACATGTCTAGGGTAAGTAAGTGATATTCCCCAAGTGAAATTCATTAGAAGATATCTTCCATGGGGTCCTTGGTTGTCACTTGTGAAGGTGATGTGAGGGCAACCACTATTTTCATACCGGTTGAAGCTTCCACGGATGGAGGCAGTGTTTGGGTTGGTGTCTTGAGAGGAATGAGAATGTCATTTGGTCGATAGGTCATGTTACAAGTCTTGAAATGGGATGGGTCGGCAAGAATGACATGGACTTGTCTGTTGTGTTCAAATTTGACACAACGATGAAGTGTAGAAGGGATGCAAGCCATGGAATGGATCAATGGTTGTCCTAATAGCATGTTATATTGGAATTCTCCCTTGATGATGTAGAAGAGCTCTGGGATTGTGTGCGGGCCAATGCAAATATGGAGGACGATAGTGCCAATACTGTTAGCAGTGGTGTCATTAAAGGATCGAAGGATTGCGTTAGTTTTTGATACACAATTCTTGGGGAGGGCCAATTGATCAAAGGCATGGGTACAGATGATGTTAATGTTGGTGCCCCCGTCACCTCTACCACTTTCACATTCAAAAAAAGGAAATGAGAAACTAAGAGAAATGGTCTAGGGCTTGTACGTACCCAGATATAGTCTTGCGCACCAGATTTAGATGATAGTAGGAACTCCTCTTTGGTTGTGGAGAATGACACCTGTATCAAAAAGAGACTACCAAGGAAAGCTTGGTCCTCGAAGTGAAAAATCTTAGTCCTCGAAGTGCAAAAGACTTCTCGGGGGATGATAGTCCACTGTTAAAAAGTAGAATATTGACATAAATAGAAATGATAAAAACACAAATAAAGAAATGAAAGCAAATGCATACTTATTTGCAGCAATCTGCTTTGCATAGTCACTGATGTCGGTGGTCCTACCGGTGTCGGTCAAGGAAGGTCACCGACGTCGGTTAGTATGCCGAAGTCGGTAGGGGAAATGGTCAAGGTCGATCGAGGCAATGGCCTGGGACAAGTTTCAGGGCTAGTTTCAGGGCAGTTTGGTCAATAGAATGGTCTGCAGAATGGTCTATGGTAGTTTGAGAGTTTGTGTAGGGTGGTAAGATAGTAGATAGAATCTTTAGGAAGAACTAAGGTAGAGGGTATGTTGTAAGAAAAAGGGGTAAAGGGTAGGGAAAAGGCCTCTCAGCGTTTCCATGAAGCAGTTTAGTCAGGTCGACCAGAATGGTCTTGGGAGGGTCTGTAGGTCTCTGATAGCTTGCTGAGTTGATTGGATAGAGAGTATTGTTTAGAGAGGGACTAAATGGGTGACAGAGGAATAAAAGGGGGATAAGGGTGAGAGAAGGCTTTTCAGCCTCTCCAAGAAGAACAGGTGAGGTTGTGTCAAGGATGCTTGGAATGGACAGTAGACAGAATACTAATATATTTGAAATGACACTAAAATAAAAATAGTACAAATACTTAGCTGTGGCACGAGTTGGTAGAGGTGTAGGAGCTGTGTTTCCATTGTGGCTGGTGATGGAGATATCATGCAATCTTCAAACCTGTATGGAATGACTAGTGCTAGATCTCAATGCCTAGAAAGTGCTGTCAAGAATGCTGGTAGCTGCAAGAAAATAAGAAGCAAGAAGTCTAGAAAGCAAGAGCATGAGAATTTTATTTCATGGGAAGAGGATTCAAGATTCGTGATTAGCCGTCTACTGATTAACGATTCATGATTAGCCTGAGCGAGAGGTTGGAATTTGGTTTAAGTAAACCGACGTCGGTGATCCCGCCTGCGTCGGCTGACAGTTGACCGATGTCAGCGGGTGGAGAATGAGTAAAAGGGCCATCAAGCCCGTTCTCCATCCACCAAGTGCATAATCCATTGAATAATTGTTGAAGGTTGGGCCAAATACACATGAGAGTTGGTTAGGCAGTTGGAAAGGAGTAAGAATAGGTCTTGGGTGAGTCACAAGGTGGGAAATAGTCCAAGGTGAGGTGTCAGATGAGGTGTTATAGGTGATGTCTCAAAAGGGGGGTTATTAATTCAAAATAAATTATTATTTTAAATAAGTAATTGTGTGGGTTAGGAATAGACCAAGGGGGAGGATGACCAAGGGTTAGACACAATTTCAGTGTCTACACTATGTTATCACTTTCAAGACAATACATACCTCATTTCATGATCATTGGCATGGTCAAATCCCTCATACCACTACTTAACTACATCTTCATCCACCCTCCATCAAATCACTACTCAGGTCAACCTCACACAAACATAATCCACTAATCAATCAACTCTACCTTAGTAGGCCAACACAATAAGAAAGAATGAATAAATCACCTAGATCACAACACACCAAAAGTCTAATGGTTAAACTAGAGTTATGTTTTATTTTTAACCTTCTAGATTTTAGGGTTTCTTCTTGACCATCGACAGTCAAGGTTACCATCAATGGTCACCCCTGCGGAAAATCCTAACCACCAGTAGTTAGGATCCCCACCTTATTTTAAAAAAATTCCATGCCCCCACCTAGGTGTATAATATTTTGGGAGATAACCTACCCCCAAACCAAAACAACATTAGACTAATTTAGAATTACACTTCTTCAACCATTGACTTGTTTAACCACATCCACCTTGACATTGGATGTTTTGACCCAAAATTTTGCATGCTTTGCATTAACCTTGCCTTAGTCATTTTAACTACATAGACCAACCTTAACAAGTTGAACTTTTGAACATCACACCACCTCATGAATGAACATACCATTTGTGGTTTTTCAAAGGATAAATTCCTACCTTGGATGCCTATGAACAACACCAACCCTATCTAGATGTCATGTCCCCTTTTTAGTTCACATGTTCATAGTTGATGGTTAGCCTATTATACGACCCTCGTAGGCTGATAAGATGGATAGAGGGTCATAATGGAGATTGGCTTGGCTTCGATTAGCAGAATTTCTACAATTGGTTTTCATTTAGGCTCTTTTAGACATGTTTGATTAATCTCCTATTATTTAGGGACTTCTGACATGTAGCAGAGCACCCTTATTTTGGCATGATCATGTGCAGAATCACTCCCTAGTTCTCCAGCTTCAGATGGTTTGAGGATCCGACATGTATTGAGGGAGATATTAATATTTGATTGATTTAATAAAATATTAATTATTTGGTCTAATTTTAATTTAGAAACCCTAATTCTAATTTAAGAAAACCCTAATTAGGGCAAGCATACCTTTTTGAGGGAATAAGGGTTTCTCATGGGAGAGTGTTGAATTATTCATTGATTATTGATATTGATTATTGTTGAGAATTCTTCTGTGAAGACTGAGCCAAGGGTTCCAGGATTCCATTTGCATTGGAGAACATTCACTCTTTAGTGTGTGCAATTTAGAGGCTATGAAATATCAGCTGATCTATTGCTGATTTGAGAGATAGCTTCATACAGAAGTTATCACAGAGATTTACAAGGTTGAGAGATAACTTCACACAGAAGTTATCACAGGGATTTCAGGTATTTATTTCTTTATGTTTTGATTTAATAAATTCTCCAGATAGAGATCTTGAGATCAGGGATCTAGAATATAATTTGTAGCATATTATCTTGCTTCTGTATAGAATCCATACCAATCCATACAATTTCATACCATTCTGCCATAAGCTAGATAGTGCCATAGGGGACACAAGAACCGACATCGGCATCCCAGTGACCGACATCAGCCACCTAAAGACCAACATTGGTAGAGCAGCCGACTGATAGAGACTGATGTCGGTAGTATATAGACCGATGATGGTGATTGTGTTGTTGACACAGTGACCTGAGAGCAGTTCCAGATTTGGAAAAGATCAGGTTTTGAGATGATATTTGTATTATTTTACATGCATGCCAGAGATACATTATTGTAATCATTTTTAACAATAATAAGAGTACTAATTTGCAAGTTAAGAGATTTACTGTGATTTATTTGTTTATTTGAATTTATCTTGCAAAATCATATCATTATTCATGCAAATTATCAAAAAGCAAAATACAGAGGAATAGTTAGAAAAATATCTAGCTTCAGAATTAAAGGGACAAAGGGGATATTATAGTGGCATCAGAGCCAAATTCCTGCCATCCTGTTGGGTAGACCAAAGCTAAATTCTGCCATCCTGTTGGGTAGATTGGTCATTAAATCAGCTAACTACCCATGATTACTTCCAGTACATAAAAATAGTGGGACATGGATATGAAGAAGCTGAAACAAAGTTTGAATATGTTGGTTGAAACTTAGAAGAGGATGAATGAAATTCTTTTAGACCCTACATTCAAAGACAAATTAACATGGAGTCTTGCATCTATTGTTAAAGGGTCCACAACACAAAGCAAAAAGCAAGGAGATAACAGGAGTGCTACTATTAATTAGAGACCACCACTGACCCATTCCAAGATAGTTGATAGGCCTACATGGCTTATGTTTGTTCAAGAGGAACCAAAGGTTCCAGTAGAGGAGGCAGTAGGTGAGCCCCTATTTGCTGACACACTTATGGCAGCAAATGAGGAGTGGGAGTTATTATCACCTGAGGTTTGGAAGAGGTTGTCTTTTGATCACTTTGTTAATTTGAGGAGAGAGCACTACAGATCAGCTAGATAGGGCAACAACATGTCCCATGATTCTTATGAGATAGGAGATGGTGATGATGAGATAGTTTCAGCAGCAGCCTCTTCAGAGTTAGATGAGGATGAGTTTGATGCTTGCATTCAGAGTGGGGAGGTATGCTCAGATGTTAGTACACTAAGTGTTGATGATCTCTCAGATATGGCAGAGATTGTAGAAGAGTCCCAGGATCCAATTATTGCAGATGACACCTAGGAGAATGCAGTGGATAGTTTTGAGGACTTAGTTTCACCGGTAGTTTCTTTTGGTATGGAGGAGTTAGACAGCGATGCTACAGTTTTTGATACTCTGTATGTTGATATGAGCTTTGGAGTTGATTCACAGAGTATGGATGGTATTACTATAGAGGTCAGTGATTTTGAGTCTACTCTTTTAGACCATGCATCAGAGGAGGATTGTAGGAGACAATCTAGCCAGTGCCATGTGTCTAGTCAGCTGAGAGTTAGTGAGCGAGACATTGCTACCACTTGCGAGCATTTAAATGCTGCTCATCAGTTGTTAGTAGTTTATGGATGGGGTTCCCCTACTAGCATTGAGTAGGGAGGCAGTTATTTGTCCTTGACAGAGATCCACTCTTTATGGGAGGCTATTCAGATTTTGAGATAGGATTATATGTAGTTGGTAGCCGACAGAGATTATCTTATGGAGTGGGGAAACACAGCGTATGATACATTATTGGTCAAGGAAGATAAGGTGAGTGAGCTTACTCAGTAGCTCAAGATGACTTCTGATATTCTTGAGAGTACGTAGTTGGCTTTCGAGGAGTCATAGTTTCATTTGGCTAAGGTGACCATGGAGTTAGAGTGACTTCAGTGTTTACCAAAGTTGGTACAGTCACTAGTTGTGGTATTTGGGGACACAAGGGTGCCCATGGTCAAGATTGTTAGAGATAGTGGGGATGAGCATATATCTATCCTTGATGATAATATTGGTTCATTTCTATTGAAGTTACATTCAGTTAAGTTGGGTGCTACAGTCAAGCATGGTAGTCAGCTTGATATGGTGATAGGTGTTGTGATTGATAGTTTGGCAGTGCATGACTTAGAGCAAGAGTTGATGAGATATGTTGATCATAGTAGAGGTATAGTGTGTGGATTCTCCATACTTGGCATAGTTCCATTTGGTAGTTGTTACAGAGTTGGAGTGTGCCTTCTGTAAAACATGGTGGAATGTGTACCTAATATTTGTGATTTTAGAGATTGGTTGAGTTGCATTCACCAGTTTGATTATGGATTCCTCTTTATTCTATTTCAAAGGATATTGCAGGAGCTTGCATTGATTAATAGTAGTTCAGATCACAACTACATATGGGATCCAGGTAGATTGATTGGTTTGTTGTTTTGAGATTGCTTGGGGACAAGCAATTTTAGGAGGGGCAGATTGTCATGTCCCCTTTTTAGTTGACATGTTCAGAGTTGATGGTTAGCCTATTATACGACCCTCGTAGGCTGATAGGATGGATAGAGGGTCATAATGGAGCTTGGCTTGGCTTAGATTAGCAGAATTTCTACAATTGGTTTTCATTCAGGCTCTTTTAGACATGTTTGCTTAAGCTCCTATTATTTAAGGACTTTTGACATGTAGCGGAGCACCCTTATTTTGGCATGATCATGTGTAGAATCACTCCTTGGTTCTCCAGCTTTAGACGGTTTGAGGATTCGACATGTATTGAGGGAGATATTAATATTTGATTGATTTAATCAAATATTAATTATTTGGTCTAATTTTAATTTGGAAACCCTAATTCTAATTTAAGAAAACCCTAATTAGGGAAAGCATACCTTTTTGAGGGTATAAGGGTTTCTCATGGGAGAGAGTTTAATTATTCATTGATTATTGATATTGATTGTTATTAAGAATTCTTCTGTGAAGACTGAACCAAGGATTCTAGGATTCCATTTACATTGGAGAATGTTCACTCTTCAGTGTGTGCAATTTAGAGGCTTTGAAATATCAGCTGATCTATTGCGGATTTGAGAGATAGCTTCATACAGAAGTTATCACAGAAATTTACAGGGTTGAGAGATAACTTCATACAGAAGTTATCACAGGGATTTTAGGTATTTATTTCTTTATGTTTTGATTTAATAAATTGTCCAAATAGAGATCTTGAGATCAGAGATCCAGAATACAGGCTGCAACATATTATCTTGCTTCTGTATAGAATTCATACTGATCCATATAAATCCATACCATTATGCCACAGGCTGGATAGTGCCACAGGGGACACAGGAACCGACATCGGCATCCCAGTGACTGACATCAGCCGCCTGAAGACCGATGTCGACAGAGTAGTCGACTGATGAAGATCAACATCGATATTATATAGACCGATGACGGTGACTATGTTGTTGACACAACGACCTAAGAGCCATTCCAAATTTGCATAAGATCAGGTTTTGAGATGATATTTGTATTATTTTACATACATGCCAGAGATACATTATTGTAATCATTTTGAAGAATAATAAGAGCACTTATTTGCAAGTTAAGAGATTTACTGTGATTTATTTGTTTATTTGAATTTATCTTGCAAAATCGTATCTTTATTCATGCAAAATATCAAAAAGCAAAATACAGAGGAATAGTCAAAAAAATATCCAGCTTCAGAATTGAAGGGAAAAAGGGGATATTAGACTAGATGACTTGGTATGTATGACCTAATTAGCTATGACTAATGTTATGTACAAATTACCCTATCATATATCTCCCTATAACCCAACCTTATTTGTATCAACATTGGCAACTTTAGTCTCTATGCAATCTATATTATTGCACTTAGTCATATTTTGTGTGCATGTTTGTGTTTCAAATGGCCAACCCATTTTGTGTCACCCACCTTGTGATGACCCATTTCACATTTATCAAACCTTGACCCAATTTTTATTTTGCCTTATTTAATCCTTATTTTAGGTGGAATACCTCCTCCCATACTTGAGGCAATCAAACCATGACTAGTAATCCATTTATTTTTATTTTATAACTTGTTAATCCAAGGTTGCATAACAAAAATGGGAAAAATGTAGACACTCAATTTTTTTAGAGTTTTAGATGTCAAAACACCTAAAACCCATACTTGACCAGGGAGCTAATTGACAAACTATTAGACTTAGCCTATTGATTAATTTACTAACTTAAATTTTTAAATCACGCTTTTTTAACCCATTTTCCTCTAGACCTCGACCATCGATGGTTATCCTAACCATTGACAATTAGTTTGACCATCGATGGTTAGGTCCCCAAGGCTATTTTAAAGATTTAAATAATTACCAATTGTATTAGATAAACATGGAATATTTTTAAAAAAATCCATTTTGTGATGAAAACTAGCTTTATGTATCATACTTAGGAACTTTTTCCTCTATCTAATTAATAACTTCCTCCTACACATTTTGTAACTTCATCTTATAAAAGAAGAGAAGAAGGATAGGAAAGGTATCTATAAATATAGTAATTCACATCCAAGATATCTTATATATAATTGTCCAACATCCTTTCAAAAATCAAATAACTTTAATAGAGACCTGAACCACTATCGATATCACTTTTGAAGGCCAAAGTATTGTCACTCTAGCCAAATTGCTTTAGCCTTCCATTACTAAGTTACATGTATCTCTTGCTTACTTTCTTTAATTTTCTCTTCATTTTTAACCTCCTTATCCCATTAGAACCATAAACATCTCATTTTCCATTCCCTTGGCCCATAATAGACCTCTATTTACCCAATTACCCAATCTACAATCCCTTTTTTGATCATTTATAGAATCACACAAGCAACTACCAATGGTTAGTTCAACCACTTAAGGTCATCTAAACCATAGAAAGCCACCCAAATATCGATGATAAGCCCAACCAATGATGGTTCATCCAATCACTGATGATCATTATGGTATAAAATAAAAATAAGTTATTTTCACCCCTGGACCCCAACCAAACCCTATTTTCTATGTTCTTCTCTATTCACAGAGTCTTTCTTGATTTTATGAAACTAACCCCAACTATCTTAACACAAACATTGACCTAATTTTACTACATTTGGTGTTTTATTTAAAAATTAATTTAATTTCATCTCATCTTACATGCATTTACTTTCTAGTTGTTGAATGGAAATTTCATTTTATATCATTTATATCAACTTAATAGTTATAAAAAATGGGTTGACAACCTCCTAGCAAGCATACACTTCTTGGATCTAGCTCATGTTAGGTATTCTACTCAACCATCCATCTAACAACCCCTTTTCTAGTATCCTTCTTATCTACAAGTTATTCCTTTTGAGCCAAAGAGGAGTTCCCACCATTGTTTGGATTATGCGCACACTTTTACCATGTATTCTTTTACACACCCTATTACTAGTTTTATTATTTGCTTATAAATTAAGAAATGAGAAGAAATTAATAGAAATAAATGGACTATATTATATATGTGATCTTTCATTAATGATATTCTAACAATGTATAGATATTTTTTGTACATGTATATATTGGTTCATAAGTTTTCATGGTTATTATGAGAATGCATTACTTTGTTATATGGGTATTTTATTCAATTATATTATATTTACGGCATGGTTTAATTTTGAGATGATTATGGATCATGATGATGATGTTATATTGCCTTAATTTTGATGGATAATTATAGGGAATGTATAAGTTTTTTTATGTTTTTGGATTATGTAAAATTTTATATTAATTGAATGTTAGATAACAATTATTGTTGTTGATAAAGGAGTAAAAGAGGTTCTTAACTTGTATATTAACTTGGATCATGATCATTGATATGCATCTGGTAGAATTTTAATATGCATCCTTTATCCAATGTTGATAAGTCTCATAATAATCTTGTGTCAACTAAGTTTAAGGGTTTTAAGAAAATATATATGAACTCACTTTCACATGATTCAAGTGTTAGGACTAATTTAGGAATATATGCCTACTATGTATACAAGAGTTAAGTCTCTTTGTATTAATGATATTAAGACCCCTTTTTTTGGTACTAATCCATACATTATGTAGACTGATCAAAGTCTAAGAATTTAAGAAAGTTGATCAATGTAGGAAGCTTTTGTGGGATAATTTTTTATGTTGACTTTAAAATATTTTAAGGGAATGTTATCTAGTATAAGATTGATCAATATCAGAATTTGTATATAATATTCATATTTAGATAGACATCCTTAAAGGGAGTTGACTATATTTTTGGAAATATTTTTGCAATTTTATGAACAAATATCCTTAAAGGGACCAGTTTATGTTTTTTTCCCTTTTCTTAATTTTTTTTTTGATCCTAGCTTGAATTTTTATCATAAATTAGATTATGGGGACCAAAGTTTTTATGTTTATAAAGAAAAAGTGGTTGCACAAGTTGATATTTTTATCCCAAATAACTTTTTCCTGGCTAATGTGAAGGATTGGGTAAATAATGACTTGGGGCTCCTTCTAGGTATAAGCATAGCTTATCCAATTATATAATTCCATGAATAGATTTGGGGTGTTCATATTCAAATATGAGATAGGTATTATTCCAGATAACCACATGATTTTATATCATTACTGGGTATTTTCTAGGATAATGAGATGGTTTTAGGATATTGATTTTGACCAAAGGGGATAGTTATATTTATTAGGTCTATTAAAATATTATTAAAAATAGGAAGGATGTAGATGCAAAGAATTAAGAGGCTCATGTTCTAGTTTACCCTCCAAATATGTTACATGATATTCCCTAGATCCATATTTATTAGTAATAATATATGGTCTAATAAAATTAGGATCAAAATTCCCTCATTTATTCTTTTCCATATTTATGACATGTTGATTATCTTTAAGGATGAGATCACTAATTTTAAATTATTATAAATTTATATTGTATGCATGTTTTATTCTTTCTTAAGAAATATATACGTGATCAAGTGTTGTTGTTAGAAATTGATCTAGTACTTATAGTTTGGTTTAATCATTCTTGATGGTAGTCTTCTCTAGAAATGTTGTCCTTAAGATAAATTTAAAGAGAAGGGATTTGAAGATATATAAGAGTAATAAAATTTATGCCATAGACTAAATAAAATGATTTGGTACCTATTGGAGTTCAAATACTTATTCGATATGACCATAACATGAAAGGTATTCAAAGATGCTAGTATTTCCAAGTTATATTGATAACTTTAGCTAGGATTTGATTGATATTTTTTATAGGCTTCAAATTATACATTGGATTTTAGATAATATGGTGATTAAAAACTAAGAGTGATAATAAAATAATTACAAAGCTACTATATGTTTAAAAAAGTATATTTTCCATTATCTATGTGATCCTATGAGGAATGCCAAAATGATAGATAATGTGGTGGTGGATGTAATCAATAATTTTATCTACCTTAGTTGAAGTAAGAGAAATAACTTATACCCATTTATTAAAATATTTTGTAGATTTAATGATAAATTTGTGCCATTAGGAGGATTTATGGTTAATTTTACCAATGAAATCCAACCCCCACTAAGAAAATGGCCAAAAGTCTTTAGCCACTTGAAAGCATGATTGGGTACACGTAATAAGTTCACGTGTTATTGATATTTAAGGAATTTATTATTGTATTAATAAAAATATTTATTTAAGGTGGGCCTATAATAGCCTAATCATAAAATTATTTTAGCGATGGCTAGGCCATTAAAATATCATCTACATATTCCATCTTGTGTTTCTTTGATTTTTAGGGTTATTTTTAGACCATGAAGACATCGAAGGAGAAGACCATCAAAACCTCATTTATGTAGAATTTCCCCTAGTATGATATAATTATTAGTATTATTTTATAAGGTATTTTTACCATTTTTATAAATATCATGAGGGATTAGACCTAGTGATGCAGATGGATTCTCTAATCTATCATTCATGAAATGAAAATAAGAAACAAAACAATCTTAATTACCTCTACCCATAATCCTTAATATAAATTTGGATTATTTTTATCCTTTGCCCTTTATTTCTCTACTAGTATCCCTCTTTTACTAATCACACTTACAAAATAATCCTCTGATCAACTTTCTTTACATCATATCATTGGTAACCTATGCAATCTTGCACAATATACAAGTTAGTTCACAAGGTCTAAATCAATACTTCATATTTTTATACATAGTGGTAGTGGATTTAAACATATTAATTATATTATTTTAAGACTTATTATCACATTAAAAAACCCATAGAATATTCTCCAACCTATCTCCTTACACATAGTCCACTCCTTGGAATTAGGGTTTATCCAGTCTACACTAGCCAAGAAGGTTCAAAAATGGTTTCTAGTCATTTATTTGGATTTCCTTGGACTGTTATAGATTCAAATGGTCTACATAATCATTAAAAACTTTTTAAATAGATAATAAATCTTTTAAAAACCTTTTCTACACCTTTCTATGAAAGACTTAGGTTGACTATGCTAGAATACTTCAACTACACATGCATGCATTTGAGGTTTACAATTTATAAACAATGCCTCCCAACACATAGGAATATTTTATGATTTTATAATAATGAATTGTCACATTAATGTTTTAATACGTATCTAATTCGTGAACTTTCTTCAAAAATAGATAGCTAGATCTGTTGTTCTCATAATCAATTCGTACAAATGCATAATGTAGGGTATACAATGTTATCTCCTTATCAAAAATATTTATAAAATGTATTATGGTCCTTAAAAACTTATTATAACCCCTTATATCATCATTACATCTCAATATTTAACAATATAAACTTTCCTTGTGACACATATCATTACATTAGTTTTTTTTTAAATAAGGAATGTAAAAAATGAACACCGTTACTACACGAATAGGTTTGTAAGCTTTGTGCCAATGATCATCTCCTTTTATAAATACATATTCATTATATAACATAATTCAAAATATTTATTTTTTCATTAAAATACATCTTAGTGTATGAATCTACTCAACATCTCAGTTTTAAAAAAAAGATTATGAACACATAGAATAAACAGGCCTAAAACTTGTACATGCAATAGGACATTGAATTCAGTCATCACATACCTATAATCATCATCAAATGTAAATTTTAAACTTAAAAATACATATGAAAACACAAGGAAATTTTTACCAATCATGTTTCACCATTACTTGAACTTAGTCCTCCAAAGCACAAAGTATAAAGAAAATAGGCATATAGTACTTATAGGTTTCAAACTAAAAATTTCATGAATCATATTTGCAGTATTAGCTAGTCAACTTAATTTTAATTTTAGAATTAATGATAATGTATAAAATTATCATGATAAAAACCATCTCTTTATTAATTATCTTAATATGTTTCTCTAATGGTACCTTCAACTCCATGCGCATTCAGATAATGTAAAGTCTGTTGATAGATTTAATTTCAAATAAATAACTCTACATTCATATTCATAGGGTTTATTTAATTTTTTATTTCAAATCTAACCCCTCTATTTTTTCCTACCTTACCTTTAATGACTCTATACAAAACTAGAATTCAATTTAAAAGACTTCACATCTTACAACTAACCTGGTAACTATCTATGTAACTTCTAGAAATTTTCATATTTACCAAATATGACTTATTATGTGAATCAAGTGAGGATTTAGACATATTTGACCCCATATAATAACCTGAGACTACTTGAAACAAAATGAATATCTCTTAACTTTTCCTAAAACATTTGAAAATTCAAACTAAGAGTTTTGGTGGGAAAATGGCAATAGACCCTTTATTTAGTTTTGATAAGGACATGGAATCTAAAATGGAATTTTAAAGAATAAATATAACCTTGAACACCACTTCAAACTCAAACCATGAAAAATATTTACATTGGATAGTGATTCTCCTTCATAATCCTATCGAGCAACAAGAAAACTTTTCCATGAAAGTTATAAAATATGTTAACTTTGAGATATTTTGTAGCATCCTTCTCTAATTACACATCCACCTAGGCCTTAAGGCCTATTTGAGATACCTATGCATTTTTGATGCTTGATTATGTTGGTTCCTCTTTTATTTAATCATCTCTTTCTTCTTCTTCTTTGTTTCACTTCTCTCTTGCTTCTTCCTTTGAAATCATTTTCTTGTGATTTAATCTTCCACTCCATCATCTTTAGCCTCTTAGTGTTCTCCTATAACCAATCTACACATGGAACACACAAATCAATAATAACAACCTCTTGTTCATCTTCTTGACAATCTCTTGCTTGCTCATGTTTTCTTGTTTTCTCCATGCTTATTTCTATTATTTGTGGAAGTACTACTATAACTAAGGCCTCTTATTCACTCTCTTTGGCCTCCAATATGAAAATATCATCTACTATAGCTTTATTCTCTTCATTATTCTCCTTGACACCATACAATTCTATTTCTATGGATGTTATCTCCCTCTCTATCTGCTCACCACTTTCATATGTAAAGATAAAATTAGATTTCTTTAAGCCTTCAATGAGGCCCTCAAATTAATCTTGTTCCTTATCTTTGTCATGTCCTTTAAATATTTTTCTACAACCTTCATTTTATTTACTTGGTTTTTCATTCCACCAAAATTTATGCATCTCCATATTTAATTACTTGCATAACTCTCTCTCTCTCTCTCTCTCTCTCTCTCTCTCTCTCTCTCTCTCTCTCTCTCTCTCTCTCTCTCTCTCTCTCTCTCTCTCTCTCTCTCTCTCTCTCTCTCTCTCTCTCTCTCTCTCTCTCTGGGTTTTTATTCTCCTTCTCATCAGTAGTTTGATTGGCCATTTGATTGCCTTTTTCTTCATCACCCATCCAAAGTGTGGGTTCTCAATCTCTCACCTAGTCTATCATAAGGTTAATCAAGGATATATGTTGATTCATGTCATGAATCTCTCTTTGGAAGTCTTATTATTATTTCCTCCTTCTCAACTCTCTTTCCTTATTATTTATCAATTGGTCTTTTGTGTTAGGCAGCTCCCTCATCATCCTCTTCACCATCTATATCCTCTCAATCAAGTCTCTTTCACCTTACTCCATTATTCATCTAAGATTTTTCCTTGGATCAAATCCTTTGAGAATTAACTTTGATCTCTTATATTTAGCTCATCATATCTTCTCAAGCCTCTTTTGGCTTCTCAACCTACCTTAACCAACTTTAATCACCTTACAATTCTGATTAACAAATTTTAAAGTAACCTATCATCATACCTTGATAAAATATACAAACTATAAATAAAAATAATATGTACCTTCATATGTAAACTTTATTCTCCACTACTTCTCAAAGACACTCCCACTCTAATACCAAAATGATGCAGAGGGCTTCTTCAATTTATCATTCATGGAATGAAAATAAAAAACAAAACAATCTCAATTACCTTTACACATATCCCTGAATATAACTTTGGCTTATTTTTATCCTTTGTCCTTTCTTGATCCTACTAGTCTCTCTTTTTTACTAATCACACTTACAACACAATACTCTAATCACCTTTATTTATATCTTATCATTGATAACCTATGTAATCTTGCACAATAGATAAGTTAGTTTATAAGGTCTGAATCAATGCTTCACCTATTTCTACATAGTGGAAGTGTATTTTAACATCTTAATCATAGTATTTTAAGACCTCTTATCTCATTTCAAAATCCATATAATATTATCCAACCTAAATCCTTACTCATTCCACTCCTTGGAAATGAGGTTTACCTTGTCTGTAAAGCCCGAGAAGGTTAAAAAATAATTTTTAGTCATTTCTTTGGCTTTCCTCAAATTGTTATAGATTTAAATGGTTTGGATAATCATTTCACAACTTATTTAATGGATAATCAATATTTTAACAACATTTTTTATGACTTTCTATGAAAGACTTGGGTTAACTATGCTAGAATACTTTGACTACATAGGCTTCTGTTTGGGGTTTACACCGTATAAATAATGACTCACAATACATAATAATACTATATGGGTTTATAAAAAATACTTGTCACATGAATTTTTTAATAAATTTCCAATGCATGAACTTTTTCTAGAAGTAGATAATTGGAACTCTTGTTTTCATAGTCAATTCATATAAATACATAGTGCAGGGTCTACAATGTTATCTCCTTATCAAACATATTTGGATAATATATTAAGATCCTTAAAAACTTACTTTATCCACTTATATCATCATTCCATCTTAATATTTAACAATATAAACTTTCTTTGAGACACATATCATTACATTAGTTTTATTTAAACAAGGAATGTAAAAAATGAACACCATTAATACAAGTACAGGTTTGTAAACTTTGTACCAATGTTCCTCTCCTTTTATAAAAAAATTCATTCTCAGACATAATTTAAACTATTATTTGTGTCATTTAAATACATCTTTGACTATGAATCTACTCAACATCTTAGTTTTAAAACATAGATTATGAACACATAGAATAAAAAGGCTTGAAACTTGTACATGCAACAAGACTTTGAAATCAGTCACTAAATTCCTCTAATAATCATCGAAATGAATTTTTAAACTTGAAAATACATAAAAAAAACACAAGGAAATTGTTACTATTCATGTTTCACCATTACTTGACTCATTCCTCAAAAACATAAAGTATAAAGAACATAGGCATATAGTACTTACATGTTTCAAACTCAAATTTTCATGAAACATATTTGCAGTCTCATCTAGTAAACTTCAAACTAGCTTTATAATCACTAATGATGTACAACTTTATCATGGTAAAGAACATATATTTATTAATTTTCTTAATATTTTTCTATAATGGTATCTTCAACTCCATGTGTATTCAAACAATGTAAAGTCTACTGACAGATTTCCTTTCTTGTAAAGAACTGCATATTCAAATTCATGGGGTTTCTTTATATTTTTATTTCAATTATAACCCCTCTATTTTTTCCTACATTACCTTTAATTACTTGATACAAAACCAAAAATTAATTTAAAAGACTTCACATCCTATAACTAACTTGGCAACTACCTATGTAACTTCTTCTAGAACTTTGTCTATTTATCAACAATGACTCGTTACATGAATCAAGTGAGGATTTAGACATATTTTAACCAATATAACAACTTGAGACTTATTAAAAAAAATGAATATCTCTTAACGTTTTATAATAAACTTGAAAATTCAAACTAAGGGTTTTGGTGGGAAAATGCCAAAAGACCCCTTATTCAAATTTGTTAAGGATCTAACATCTAAAATGGACTTATATAAACTCAATATGAACTTTACTACCACCTAAGACTCAAAACATGAAAAATATTTACATTAGGTAGTGATGCTCCTGAATCACCTATTGGATATATTTGCATGCACTATGGTTCTAATTGGCTTTCCTCCACATTGTGGAGAGAGGGGAGGTCATATTTAGTATAATAATTTTGGTTGATTTTGTGAATAAGACCAAAAAATTTGTATTCCTAATAGGATTATGGGATGAAAGAGGCTAGAGAATCCATGGTATCAACAAACTTGTTAGTTGATCATGGAGTGGTTTGAATAGTATAGTGATAAAATGATGTCAATAATTGGTATACCAGCATTTTTTTATTTTTGGATAATATCGTTTTCACATTAATATATGACATTTATTTAATTTACCACTAATTGAGAATCCCCATAAATATTGGCCATTTTAGTGTTATTGAAGTTTTAAGACATATAATTAGGGCTTCATAGTCTACCATATTACTAAAAAAATAAAAATTGAGTTTGAAATATAATGGTATAGGCAGCCTTTCTAGAGGTATAAAAAATATTCTATCTCCCTCCCATATGCTCACATTTAGATCCACAAAATAACAAGGTCATTTTGATAATCTATATCTACATAATACAAAGAGCCTCTAGATTCATCAAGAAATTTATAGTTTGAGGGGTGATAGTTAGCAAGAGGTGCCTCTACCAATTAGTCTATACAGATTTATCCCTTTATTTTTTTTTTGGTGGAGGAACTCAAGATCAAATTTAGCGAGGAGAATAAGCCACCTTACAATTCATTTATTTTGGTATGGTTTTAAATGTATGCACTTAAGATGGTTGGTGATAGTAATCATGTATATTTTATGATTAATCAAATAATGATGAGGCTTATAAGCTAAAAATACCAAGTCTAGACATATTTTTTTCATATGTGTGTAATGAGTCTCATACTCGAAGAGAGTGTGACTTATGTAATAAACTACTTTCTCTCTATGTTGTTCATTTATATGGGTAAACACAATACCTAGGGCATGATCTGTAGCCAAGATGTATAAGTAAAATGGTCAACCCTCATCATGAGGAATAAGGATAGGGGTGAAAGAATATAGTTCTTAAGAGTGTAAAAAAAATTTTGATAATTCACATTGCATATGAACCAGGTGTCTTTTTTTAAGAAGGTGATGGAATGGTTGACATCAATTTGATAATTGGGAGATAAAACGCTGAATAGATTATAATTTTTCTTTTAGACTACAAAAGTACTTAAGAGTATATAGGGGTGGAATTTCTAAAATGGCCTTAATTTTATTTAGATCAACTTCAACTCAACATATGTAAATAATAAAACCCAAGATATTTCCTAACAAGACCATAAAAACATACTTATGGAAATTAAGACAAACCTAGTATTTGATTAAATGAGTAAATATTATTTGAATAATAGATAGATGGTCCTTACATATCTTTGATTTATATAAGAGATCATATAAATAATCTTAAAAAAAATTTGGATTATGTCATGAAATATGTAAGTCATGGCACATTGGTAGTTTCATCGAACAATTTTTAACCAAAATCCATGACCCTATAATAAATCATTCCCCATGGGGTAATAAAGGATATTTTGTGTTAGTATTTAGGGGAAATAAGGATTTGATTACACACAGATAACCTGTACATGAGAGATAACATTTCATAATCATTCATGAGGTCTATAAGCTAATTAATATTAGGTAGAGGAAAATTAACTTTAGGATAGGAAAGAATCAGGTCACTAAAATTGGTACAAAGGTGTAGTCCCCCAATTGGTTTTGTGATAGGTATAATACTAGACACCCATTGAGGATAATCAATAAGTAGAATTTTGACATTCATTTTAAAATGTAGAAACTAATTTCAACATCTAAAATTAAAACTATCATATTAAATCTTTCCAGCATGTCTTTAGACACTATAGTTATGAGATCTCTTAAATATGGATTAAATTTTTCTGTTGATCCTAAACATATTCCCTTAAAGGATCTAATTTTTAGGATTGAAGATTTTATTAAGTTTGTTCCAATTGAGATTGTTAATGAGATCAGGCAAGACTATGTTGTTTCTCTTAGGAATGCCAAACCATTAAAAACTAAAATTTCTAAGGATGAATCTATCACATTAAATAATCTAAGGGATAAAAATGATATTATTATTATCATAGCTAATTTAAGAAATTTTATGGTTATTTTGGATACTTCAGACTATGAGAGAAAAATGATTGATCATTTAGCTATGTCTGGTAGCAATATATGTTTGGATAAGGATTTGAGTAATAAAATCATGAAGAAGATAGGGCATGTAGTAAAAAGATCCTCGCTTGATGATATAACTAAAAAAGGCTTATTCCTAAATCATACCTTCTATCATATGTCTATGGGCTTCCAAAAATCCTCAAATAAGGGATTCCCTTACATTCCATTGTTAATACAATTAGATCACCTTCTTATAACCTTACTAAATTTATCTCAAAAAAATTAAAGATATTTGTTGGGAACACAGACTCTTTTATCAAAGATTTTACCCACTTAGTTTTAGAAATGAGGAATTTTAAGGTTTGTAGTTAAGACATACTTTTTATATTTGATTTGGTTTCACTCTTCACCAAAATCCCTAAGAATGATTCTATAGACATCATTAAAAGTATTGTTGGTGATGAATTTGCTTATTTAGTGAAAATTTGCTTAAAATCTACCATTTTAGCTTTAGAGGTAACATTTATGAATAGATAAAAGGTATTTATATGGGATCCTCACTTTCACCTATGTTCTTCAATATATAAATGGAAATTTTTGAAAAAATAGTGCTTGATTGTGAGCCCTTAAAACCTAGGTGGTGGAAGAAGTTTGTTGATGATACTAATGCCAAGTGGCCACATGGTAAGGATAGTTTTGAGAGTTTTCTAGAGTTTCTTAATAATAGATCAAATTAAAAAAAATAAAATATTAAAGTTAAGGAAAATAATAAAATTCCTTTTTTAGATGTTCTCATTAGCAATAAATAAGATGGTTCCTTATCCCACTAGGTTTATAGAAAGAAAACACATGGATAAATATTTACAGGTTAACTCTCATGATCATCCTTAAAAAATTATTTTTGTTATTAATAATTTGGTGACATGTGCTATGATAATATCTGATTCAAACCATATTGAATAAATAACTTGAACATATGTCTTTGACCTTTATTGAGAATGGTTACAATATTAAGTAAATTAAAGGTTTGATCAGCAAAGTCAGATTTAGACCTTGCTTAAAAAATTATGAGAGTATTGGCAAGGTTACACTGCTTTATATTATAGGTACTAATAATTCTCTAGATAAAATTATTAGGAAAAATAAAATTAAGGTGTCTTTCCATCCTCTCATTACAATCAACAATATGTTGGACAAGACTAAGGATGTCTCTAACCCTATTTATCACAAGGGAATTTATTCTATTTCTTGTAGCTATGGAAAAGTTTATATTGGTAAATATGTTCATTATAATTAGGTGAGACTTAAAGACCACTATACTAACCTTACTCACAACTAGTTTCAAAAATCTACCATTGCAGAACATTCACATAATACTTGTCATCACATTTGCATGAATGAAACAAAAGTTATTACTAAATCAAATAATTTTTTGAGAAGATGGGTACATCAGGATATAAATATTGAGAATAATATTTTTCATCTAAAATGGGATGATGGTTGGAGATTAAATGATAATTAGATACCTATTACATGGTTTAAAAATAATAATAATAATAATTTCCTCCATCCTCCTTAGTCGACCTCACATTTTAAACCTTGGGATTGGTATTTATTGGTTTAATTTATTATCCTTCTTCATCATTATTCCTCCTAATAATAGGACCAACATTATGGCCTAAAATGTTTAGGCATAAAATTTCCAACATAATTCCATTCATTTTTTAATATTCTCTATGTATCATGAACTCTTTAGATAAAAGATGTTGTAGTTCTTCCTTGACTATAAGTGCCAAATGTGGGTACATCTTTCAATGTTTTTATTTTACTAGTTTAGTTTTAGGGATAATGATGATGTTATAGACAACTATAATAAGGTTGATACCTAGTATATTAATATAAGACTAGACAAGATATTGGATATGGTAAACCAAGAATGTAGTGAAATTCTATTGTTCTTAGGATTCTAAGGATTGACTAACTTTGATATTTCACAAGTTTTCTTGTGTCCTTATAATAATATCAATAGTGACCTTGTTTATAAGACTATAAGTTTAAAGTGAAAGGGAGTTTTAGGCATGTGTCTCCTACCCATAAATATGTTAAATTATATTAATTTTATTGACATTGAAGAATTGGATTTGAAGGAGAATCATACTCTATCATGTCAAGGAATATTAGAGGCATAGATCTAGTTTTTTCATTATGTTGATACATGAGTGGTCCTAGGTTGAAATTGTTGATCCAAATAAAAATTTAGGATAGATGGATATGATGTTAGTCATTTTTAAAGGGGAGTTAGGTGATGATGAGGATTCATCTTCATTAATATCTAAATTAGTGTTAGGTGGTGATGATAAGGCACCAGTGTGAAGGTGTGGATTATGAGAAGCTTGGCGGGGTTTTTCAAAACCAAGATTGTACTTTTCATGTGGTTTTATAAGGTCACTAAGTGTGACCTCAAGTGTTACTTATGAATAAAATCCTATGTTGAATCCATTCCAATCATGTTACTACAAATAAGTATATGCAAAATGAGGCTTATCAAGGAAAGACATTCTTTAGGAAAATGATTTTGTATGATATTGGTTTTCATGATATAAAGGGGATTGATTGATCTATATACAGATTAAATGGGTAATAAGGAGAGGATGTCTAAAGGGTATGGCCTATCTATGTTTGGGATATTAGAGGTGTTATTTATCTAGACACCCATATTCTTGAGGATTAGGTAGGGAATTAGCATCAATACTTGATATTCCTCTAGTGAGAGCTGTTGAAGTGTAGAGTAGAGGGAAAAATTAGGAATGCATGATGAAAGGATTATTTAAATAGATGATACATCACTTAATAATGATGGGTTTGATTATTTTAGGCATATTAAGACATCATTAGTTTAATAAGTTAAATTACATGTTTTAAAGGGGTAAAGATCTACTAGAAAAATGTGGATTAAGCCTTTGTACTCATACTTGAGGCATGGATATAAGGTGGAGGGTATGCAATGCATATCTTGGATCTAGGGATGTAATAGTAGGATATTATTTTTAAACTCTCCTTATATGACAAAAAATAGATCAATAAAGGTAGTGCACCTAATTTGATATGGAGGACAATAGTCTAGAGAAGATTATAAAGCAAGTTAGTGAAGCATTAGTCCATAAATAATGAAACATGCATAAATAACTAACTAACCAAGCCTATCTATTCCTATAAGAATTACAAAGGATAACAAGAAACAAATGAAAGAAAACAACACCATATTACCTTCCCAAATGGATTCACCATACCCATGTGGCTCAAAAACATGTTCTCCCTTGATCAAGCATCATTGTCTTTGTCAACAATGGTGGTAAGCTCCTCCAATGCCTCATGAACACTCCATAAAACCTAGGCTCTTGATTGTAAATTACTAAACTAGCCTATTAATGAAGCTTTGTGGAAATAATTTAGAATTATAACTTTTCAATATTCAAGATTTGAAGATACTTGAGCATAATAACCTTGCACCAAAATAGCTTAGAAATGATGTTCATGGCCTCTCTATTTATAGATTTTTGAGATTGGTCACGATTAACTTGAACCATCCATCTTGAGATGAATATGTGTGGTTGAGGATAATCCCAATATTTGGAATTAAATCTATAATTATCTTCATCATGAACTTGGAAGAAGGGGCATTGAAGAGGCATGGGAGGCATTAACTAGGCATGGGTGACCTGTAATCTTGATATTTTATGCACTTATGGATTGACGGATGTCACCCCATAGATGATATCACTAGGTGATGTAGATAATATGAATCAATTTAAAAAAATAAATATTCAAAAAATCTCATGGAAAATTGACTTAATCTCTTGATTTGGATTAATTAGCCTTAAACAAGGTTAATTAACATTTGTGTAATTATTTGAAAATTGGCCCTCAATTAATGAAAATGGTCAGAAAGTCATATTACTAGGTCATTAATTGATTGGAAAGGAATTAGAAGGTGACATTAGATGTTTTGGAACCATATTCCCATTTAGGATGTTGCTAATAACAAATAACAAAGGTACATTATGTGTACCAATGAATTGGAAGAAAAGATCGATCTAGAACACAAAATGGTGAAATGCTTATTTTGACTCAAAATGATTTGATCAAAGTTAGCTTTCCCATGATGTGAATTTCCATATTTAGAGATACTTTGACCTAAAATAGCACTTTTAAGTGACAAATTTGAACCTTTTAGTGCATTTTATGGATTTTGACCTAAAATGTGCATTTGAGTGTAATTTAAATTAGATTGACAATTTCAACACAAATGGTGTTAGGAATTGGATGTATACATTTTCATCCTATTTAAGAAGGTATAGAAAGACATTCACGTGAAGGAATATATTTTCAAAGAAAAGAGTTATCAAGAAGAAATTGGAACATACCCATGATGCCCCCTCGAGATGACATACTAGGATGAAAGAGAAGGATGGACTCTCAAAAAGAGAGAGATTAACCCATGGAATAGATAACATCCAAATGAGTTAATGTTTTCACATGTGATTACCATAAATGATAAAAATATAACTAGAGGTATAATAGGCCCTAGAGATAGGGGGAATGGGAAGGATACAATCCATAACTGTAAGGGACACACTATAATAATACTTAATTTAAGAGTACAAGCTACGTACTTACGACATTGATCAATCTTGAGACAAGTTGTAAAGTAAATATTTACATCATGGATTTTAATGTGGAGAGCTTAGAGTTAGAGGAAAAGGGAGAACATTATACTTTAGGAAGGGAAGCACCACTAGAATGGGGTCTCTAAAGAGAATATAAGTACACCAGTAGAATATATTTGATCGTGATAAAATAGTTGTGCCCCAGTAAGGTAGATTTTGATCATTGATAAAGAATAAATAATGATTTTCTTCCTATAGAGCTATTCCCTTGTATTTATTTTGATTATTATTTTATCATCATGATAAAATCATCTAGAAGGTCAAATTTGAGAGGTTGAGTGGTTGTAATAGGAGCTTCTGCAAGTTGGTCCACAAGAATTGACCTTTTGATTGCCTTTTAATTATGGTACTCGATATCAAAATCATTAAGGATCATAATACATTCAGCCATATATCCTTTAAGAGGTGCTTTAAATAAGAGGAACTTGGGAGGATCTACCTTGGTGATAATAATAGTTTTGTTATTTAGCATATAATGTCATAATTTTAGAGTGGTGAACACCATTGTAGACACCTAAAAAGTGTCTAACCCTTGGTCTTCCTCTCTCCCCTCGGTCCCTTGCCACTTCGACTATCCCTAACCTACCTAGGTCTTATTAATTGAAAACAATCATCTATTTTTAATTAAATAAGTCCATTTTCCCTCTCCTTGCCACCTCGCCACCCTAGGATACCCTCCTTGGATCCCCTTCATTCCCCACATGGCCATTTAATGCCTAAGAATCCCATTCCAACCTCTCCTCTCGCTCATTTAACCCCCGTCGACCATTTCATCCTCGCATTCATTTGACCTAGCGGTTGGAAAATGGATGAAAGGCTATTTTTAGCCTTTCTCCGGCCTTTTAGCTACCGACGTCAGCGACCCGTCGACCAACGTCGGCACCTTTCATAACGACTTATTCACCATTATCTTCTCGGTTTGCTCTCTGAGTGTCTCTCTCTCTCTTTTCGCTCTCAGCGTCTCTAGCTCTCGCATCTCGACTCTTGAATCTTTGGCATCAAACCCTTGTATCAGCAATCTCTCTACCAATTAATCTGACTCTCTCCCTCAGGTACACAGCAAGCTTTTGCAAGTGAACAACATGGATTCTTCATCAGCAACAGGTCTTCAACAAGCGGCAACAACAACAACAGAGACCAGCAGGCACAGGTATGTTGTACTCTGTTTGTTTTCTTTATGCTTTCTAGTCATTTCTAAACTAGATTTAGCACTTCTTTCCCTCAGTTCTGACTGTCATCCAGACCCGGATTCCTATCTCCCTGATTGGCTTCCTCTATCTCTCTGTCCCTTTCTGTCCATTTTCCTCCCCTGTATCTCTGCACAGACCCCCTGACTGCCTCAAATCAGACTCAGACCCATCCACAGACCAAGCCCAGACCATCCACAGACCAAGCCCTGACCAGGACCATGACCAGACCCGTCTAGAGGCCATTGCCCCAACCGACGCTAGTCATTACCCCCACCGACGTCGGCAGACTAACCAACGTCGACAGACCCGACAACTGACGCCGGTGAGACCACCGACGCCGGCGACTGCAACCAGGCCGACAGCTTCTTCCAGGTAAGCCTTTGCTTTCTTTTCTCTTTTAGTTTGCTATCATTTCAGTCTATTTTAGCATTCTATCATTTATCAGCCATTTATATTTTATCAAAATAGTGGGTTGACCTCCCTTAAGGAACTTCTCATACTTCTGGGAACAAGCTTTTGCTTGGCAACCCACCATCTATCCGTCTAACGCCTTTTTGTCCAAGTTTTCTTATTTGCAGGTGTCAGTCCTCCACAGCCAAAGAGGGGTGCTCACAAACGTCTGGATTACGGTGCGCAATCCTTATCCAGGTACTTCTAGCCTTGTTCATTTCCTTAGTTTCTTTATTCATCTTTTGAATGTAGAAAGCAAATTTGCATAGAAACATTCTGGCACGCCTGGTGGGACCCTAGGTTCCTCCTGGGTTCATTTTCTTCTTCATTCATTTAGGAGCATTAGGTTCTTACCTTTTCTCCTCCTTCTATTCCAAATGACACTATAAGCAGGAATTTAAAAAAAACCTTTCTTTTCTTTCTTGCACATTCTAGACTAGTCCAACATCATACTCTCAACCCTTTCTCAAACTTGTCTTCATAACAAACATCACATTTCAACTTGGGCATTAAAACACCTTGCATTCATTTCTGCTTGTGCTTGCATCTTCTTAGTCCACATCTAGTAACTTAAACGCATATTGAATAAATCGTAGACACTTGATGTTACACTACCTGACCACATGCACTAAAATGAACATAAAACTTACTTGAGACAAGGCCCGACTGGGATTTCATCCCCCAGTGGATACCTTACCCGTCCTGATGACCCTACTTGGATTTCATCACCAAGGGCGAAGCCCACTCCATTCTCTGGCGGAGGATAAACTCTAGGTGAGGTATATCTTGGCTAAGCGAGACCAGCTAACCACTAGAATCGTGAAGTGAGGGGAGCTTGCTCCTTAGCACCAGGCCACGTACCAGACCCTAACACAGATCTTTGAGCACCTAAAACAAGACCCGAAACCAGCTCTAGACTGCTTCTTCTAGGACCTTCTTGACATCCAATCTCCCAAAACATTCATCTAAGGCATAAGCCACAAGATTCTAAGGTTAATTCCTAGGATTTATCGCTTAGGCTTGTCTGTCTCTCTCTGTTCTTCTCTTCTCATCTCTTTGTTTGATTGAGTGAGGACACTTTCTTCATTGTTTTTCCAAAGAATCTTAAAATCTTTTGTTCTCTGGAAAACACAGTCACCGGCATCGGTTCTTCCACTGATGTCGGCTTTCCCCAGTCACCGGCATCGGTTCTGTCACCGACGTCGGCTTTCCTATCTTACCGGCATTGGTTATCTGACCGACATCGGCTATCTTCCTTACCGACATCAATTTTTAAATCGACGTCGGTCTCTGTCACCTTTTTTTCAAAACCAGCAGCCTAAAACCTGTCCCTTCTCTGTCAAAAACCACATTCTGGTTTTCTGAGACTGCAAGAACACAGTTTCTGGAACCAGGACTCTCTTCTTAACCACTTTAGCCAACAACCGCTTCCGTCTATCCCGTCCCTAACCAGTCCTATCATGGAGTTCCACTCAGAGACTGAAAGAACTTCTACAGGACCAACCCTGACCCCGACCCCTACTCAAATTCCCATCATCCCTGAAGGGGACCAAGATTTCAAAAGATTCTTGGACCTCAATACTGTAGCCCTCCAAAACTATCTCGTGAGAAACCCAACGCGAGACCTTTCGAGTGACGTGGCGACGACATCCACACCATTCGCCACCCAACCCTTTTCGACTCAGCCTTTCGCCTTAACTATTAACCCAACCATGGCCAATACGCAAAGTTTGGCCTCCCCGTCTATTTTTAGACCGACCTTCATCGGGGTTCCATTACCCCCTCAACCACTTGCAATTCAACCAAGTTCTACATCATATCAGAACTTGATTGTTTCGACCCCTCATACTCTTGCACCCACAAATGTAGGAGTGCCAACCTATCTTTCTACCAGTGCCACCATTCAACCACCTTTGGCGGTGCCCAGTCAACCTATACCTTTGATCTTCATAACGCAACCACCTTTGGCCTCTACTTCTACCCCTGCGACTAGTCATCCGTACGTTGCGCCCTCACTGGTAAAACTGACTACGTCGTACGCCTCTTCTAGTCTCCTTCAAGTGCCCTACAACCTAGGGGGTGCTCCATCCACCAATCCGTCAGCAGACATCATCAAGATGCTGATGGATAAAATGTCTAGTCTCGAAGCTTCTATCTCTGGTTCAAGCAATACTTTGTCATATGAGCAAATTTGCAACGAGCCCATCCATCCTTCCGTCCCTATCCGACCATACCCTAACCATTGGGAGCTTCCTAAATTCACTCACTTTCAGAGTAAGGAAGACCCACAACAACATCTACGGGCATTCAGACATGCCTGATACCTCATTGCCCATGACGATGCATTTCTTTTACGCACGTTTCCTATGTCGCTTTCTGGCCCAGCCCTTGACTGGTATAGTTCTCTTGCCAGACACTCTATCTTTTCATTCATTCAACTCGCCCAACTATTTCTTGACCATTTCTCAATCAACATCACCAAACAAGTCTCAATCACAGACTTTTACTCCATCAGGCAATTTGACGATGAATCAATAGTCGATTTTGTTGCCCGTTGGAGAGGCTTGATTAATCAGCTCTCCTTCTCCTTGCCTCAACCCGAGCTCATTGAGCTCTTTTCCCGAGCATGTGTCAGTCACATCTCGTCCACCTTGCGGGTTCAAACATTCCACACTTTCGACGAGGCCTTCACCATGGCCCGAAAGCTTGAACTCTGCGCCACTGAAGAAGATAAGGTCAAATTGTGTAACACTAACACAAGAACCAATGACCATTCTTCTTCCAGACCTTCTTCTACCCACTCTCAATCCAAGGGGTTGGCAAACACTGTCATCTTTAGACCATCATCTTCAACAATGACCAACCGACCAACATCTTCAACATTAGACTACATCAATAAACATTTTCAACGTCAATCCATACAGTGTCAATTCACTCCAATTGGAGAGTCATATGCCTCTGTCTTGGATAAACTCGTCAAGTAGGGGGTCCTCAATCTCCCTTCAATCCGACCACATCAATTTGACCCCTCAACACCTATCCCTGCATGGTACAGGGAGAACCACTTTTGCAACTATCACTGTGTCAAAGGCCATGACACGGATCACTGTCAAACTTTCAAAAACATCGTCCAGGACATGCTAGACAAGGGGGATCTCATCTTGGATAACCCGAACGCACCGCCCAACCAAAACCTCGACATCTTCAAACAACCTTTTCCTAATCATCCACCTACTCAAAACAACATCCAGACTTCGACCAATGACCCTCAAGACCATGACATTCACACGATTAACACTATCTTGCCTCTTGTCCTTGACCTACCTCTTCCATTAAAGGATGAAGAACCTTCTTCTCCTACTAGTCCTCCATCTACCTCTCTTGTATTGGAGGACGCTTTGACCACATCAACGCCATTAAGCCCATCTCCATCTGAAGACCCTACCTTGCCTACTCCTCAAACACACATAGAAGGCATGATTATCCCTGTCATCTACCCTCTTGAGGAGCCACCCTCTCCTATTTCTTCTCCACCAAGAGAAGACCCAGTCTCTCCATCCATTTCAACTGAGGAAGACCCAGTCACGGTTTCCTCTTGCCCTTTGCCTGAGATTTCTACATCTCACTCACCTTCGTCCATATCAAAACCCAAACCCATATCTAACCTCGCCTCGCATATAGGTGGCCCTCAACCCAAACACACGAAGACCACTCGACTGCACCGGAGGATTCCTCCTCCACCTTCATCATTGCCCTCTATCTTGGGCCCGCATCCATCCACTTTAATAGGAGTACTGCCTACTCCCATACTTCATAGAGGCAATTTGCCTCCATTACTCCCTCAACCCATCAGACATATATCTCCCTCAAACCATCGACCAACGCCTCCTTCGCCTCCCAAACCAATGTCACCAACCCTCTCTGAAATAAAACATCCTGACCCATTAGCAGGTTCATATGCCTTGCTCTTATGGAAATTGTTGCAGTCCTCTCACCTCAATCTCCCGCCTCTTAGACCATATCACTCTCTCGGACCAAAACCACCATGGTTCGATGACACTCGTATTTGTGCATATCATCGCATGCCTGGACATGACACGGACCATTGTTGTGCCCTCAAGGTCATCGTTCACCAATGTCTTGGGAATGACACCTTTCTTCTTGACCACATCATCAACAAACCTTCAATACCGCCTCACCCATCAACTCTTGGATCAAGACCCTCTTGGTTCGACAACTCTAAATTCTGCCATTATCATCACACTCCGGGACATGACACCGAGCGTTGTTGTGCTCTTAAAGCTGTCATTCATCAACAACAGAGAAAGGACACCCTTCTCACCAAGGATCCTCTTGACCACCTCTTCGACAAAACATCAATCCCGACCCATGCCTCTCCAACCTCATCGCCTAAATCAGGATCCCCACGCCAGACTGTGGTCCCTTTGCCACCTTTGACCCCCTTATTCGACATTAATACCATCCATCTGACCACTAAACCTCAACCGACCTTAACCAATCTTTCAAACATTCTCCCTACCCGTTGGGGGAATTCATCCTTCATCCAAACCTCGACCAACTTTTCAACCCAGTTTCTACCACATATCAATCACTCATTTAATCTTAAACCTCGACCAAATATCCATCGACCCAACCCCCGACCAATTATTCGACTAATCTCAACAAAACTTCAACCAAATATCAATCAACCAGACCTCTCAACCAAACATTCAACCTTTTTCAACCAACCAACGACAATGTCAACCAACTTCACATCCATCAATCAACACCTGACCAATCTCGAAAGAGGCAAATTGGGGCAAGTTCGCCCCCAATTGACTTGGACCTTATCATAACATACAAGCATGGCCCAGGGACTTATTAGACCTTGAACCCCTTTTTTTTGTCTTGCGTCTTCGACCATTTCTACTGTTAGTCGAGTGTTCGATCACTTGACGTTTTACTTGAGCTCGTCCCTTGAGCAACCCTTTGTCATTGTCATTCCTTTTCCTATCAACCCTGCTTCCTAACACTTGTCAACCCTTTTTTGTCAAGCAGTAATGCTTTGTCCTAATAAAAGGGAACCCTTAAACCTCTACAGGCTCGTCCATGGCTAAACTTCAGTCAACAATTATATCAAAAAAAAAATTATATCATACCAGGTCATAAAACATCTAAATACAGACTGCTCCCTCGAAGGACAGCTGTAATATCATTGCTGTATTACTAGACTGATCCCTTGAAGGATAGCTAGGCCAACTTATCAAACATATAAAGCAAAGTATAGACCACTCCCTCGAAGGATGGCTATGACTAATTATTGCTACAGACAGCACCTACTTTTGAAGCTTCCCGCATTGATCAGCTTCACAACATGACCACCAAGCAAACAACATCATTATGTGGACTTCCCGCATCAATCAGTTCACCGTCAAAAAAAAAAAAAAAAATCGACTGACAAGCCATCAAGCCATGGACACGCCTATAGTCGTTCTTGGGTCACCTATAAAAGGGGCAAGGTTTTTCCTGCCACAAAAAGGGTTACCCCATCTTCTCATATCACATACTCATCCTATCATCCCAACATACTCAAGGGACTTCGAGCTCACTTAACGTCAAGTGATTCGACTATTTCTCTAGCATCAATACTGGTCAATGACGTAATGCATGAACGGGGCTTTTGTTCTAATAACCCGTACCTATGCTCCCTTTCTGGTCCTCAATCTCCCTTCAATCTGACCACATCAATTGTCGACTCAAACCAAGCTATTTCTCATCCTCATGACATCAGACATCATCCTAGTCCATTTCACATAGTTTCTATGGACACCAGTACACATGGAAACTATCGACCAGACCTAATTTATGTTAAGCATAAACCAATACTTGCTGAAGCATAAATAGACCTTTATTCATTTTTAGCATACATCCATCACGGCTATGGAAACTTGTTAGGGATGAAAGACTTTTGACCAATTCTACAACATCCATCATCTATAGCATCATCTTACCCTCATCATTTCGACACTTGACCACATCCAATCATCGACCAATCTTCTCAACAAGCCCGAACTACATTGGTCTGAGGCCCTATGACCAGGGCTATGTAGGTAGCACTCAGATACCACATCCTCTGAGGTTAGCTCAACCACCCCTATTTGTTCATCTTTTTGATGGACAAACCTTCTCTTCTATGACCTTTGACCATGACCAGTCATTTTCTTTGACCAAGACCAATCATTTTCTTTGACCATTCCTCCCTTTTAGGGAGAACTACATTGGCCTGAGGCCCTTCACACAAGGGCTATGTAGGCAGCACTCAGATCACATGACATTTTCTGAGGTTAGCTCGGCCACATCCTTCTGTCCATCCATCCCCTTGACTAATGACCATTGGAGATCATGCGTATATCCTTCGACCTTCGACTACTTCCAAGCCAATGTTGCCTTGGTTGTTTTTGCATGTGTGCTACCTCACGGCTGGTTAGCAGAATTGTCCGTAGACTATTTTTGACCCTTCGCAAGTATAAGATCGTGAGCCAGTTGATCCCTACTACTTGTGGCTTTTTCATGTTTTTGGGAGCACTTCCTGAGCCTGGGATACCTGGAACATGATGACCATTTGGAGCTTCAGCTTAGATTGAGTGACCCGATCAGCAGACGACTAAATGCTGGGGCTTGGTTACTTCAATTTTGGCACTCCTTGACCCTCGACATGCGACAATTTGACCCAATCATCCTGTGAAGTGGTATACGTGCAATCACGACTTTTTGCAGCATTTTCACTCACTTTTCCTTCTTCTCATCCACCTTTTGTCAAATCAGCACCTGACATCAAGTTCCCTTCCCTCGACTCCCACTTTGAGGGGGAATACATCATCCCTCACCTGGGGCAATCATCTCCTATTTTTGTCTTGCAGTTCATCTAGAACAACCAACAAGACAAAAAGGGGCAAATGTAGACACCTAAAAAGTGTCTAACCCTTGGTCTTCCTCTCTCCCCTCGGTCCCTTGCCACTTCGACTATCCCTAACCTACCTAGGTCTTATTAATTGAAAATAATCATCTATTTTTAATTAAATAAGTCCATTTTCCCTCTCCTTGCCACCTCGCCACCCTAGGATACCCTCCTTGGATCCCCTTCATTCCCCACATGGCCATTTAATGCCTAAGACTCCCATTCCAACCTCTCCTCTCGCTCATTTAACCCCCGTCGACCGTTTCATCCTCGCATTCATTTGACTCGACGGATGGAAAACGGATGAAAGGCTATTTTTAGCCTTTCTCCGGCCTTTTAGCTGCTGACATCGGTGACCCGTTGACCGACGTCGGTGATATTGTCAGCGTCGGCACCTTTCATAATGACTTCTTCACCATTATCTTCTCGGTTCGCTCTCTGAGTCTCTCTCTCTCACTTTTCGCTCTCAGCGTCTCTAGCTCTCGCATCCCGACTCTTGAATCTTTGGCATCAAACCCTTGTATCAGCAATCTCTCTACCAATTAATCTAACTCTCTCCCTCAGGTACACAACAAGCTTCTGCAAGTGAACAACAGGGATTCTTCATCAGCAACAGGTCTTGAACAAGCGGCAACAACAACAACAGAGACCAGCAGGCACAGGTATGTTGTACTCTATTTGTTTTCTTTATGCTTTCTAGTCATTTCTAAACTAGATTTAGCACTTCTTTCCCTCAGTTCTGACTATCACCCAGACTCGGATTCCTATCTCCCTGATTGGCTTCCTCTATCTCTCTGTCCCTTTTTGTCCATTTGTCTCCCCTGTATCTCTACACAGACCCCCTGACTGCCTCAAATCAGACTTAGACCCATCCACAGACCAAGTCCAGACCATCCACAGACCAAGCCCTGACCAGGACCCTGACCAGACCCGTCTAGAGGCCATTTCCCCGACCGACGCTAGTCATTACCCCCCACCGACATCGGTAGACTAACTGACGTCGGCAGACCCGACAACCGACGCCGGTGAGACCACCGACACCGGCGACTGCAACCAGGCCGACACCTTCTTCCAGGTAAGCCTTTGCTTTCTTTTCTCTTTTAGTTTGCTATCATTTCAGTCTATTTTAGCATTCTGTCATTTATCAGCCATTTATATTTTATCAAAATAGTGGGTTGACCTCCCTTAAGGAAGTTCTCATACTTCTGGGAACAAGCTTTCGCTTGGCAACCCACCATCTATCCGTCTAACGCCTTTTTGTCCAAGTTTTCTTCTTTGCAGGTGTCATTCCTCCACAGCCAAAGAGGGGTGCTCACAAATGTCTAGATTACGGTGCGCAATCCTTATCCAGGTACTTCTAGCCTTGTCCATTTCCTTAGTTTCTTTATTCATCTTTTGAATGTAGAAAGCGAATTTGCATAGAAACAACCATAGCTAAATATTCCTTCTAAATAGGTGTATAATTATGTTCATAGGATACCAATGTGTGGCTTAAATAATAAACCATGTGTTATTTACCATGATCATCATGCTAAGCCAAAATTTCCCTCAGTGCATGTTATGTGGCTGATATGTAAAGAAGCAGTGGCTTTCCTTATGTTGAAGGTTGTAAAATTGTTATATTGGCCAAGTATGTTTTAATCTTTGCAAATTCTATCTAAAAATATTCATCCCACTAAAATGTTACCCCTTTCTTTAAGACATGGATAAATGGGTGGCACTTATCTACCAATCAAGAAATGAACCTACGTATAGACTGGATCTTACCTTGTAGAGCTCACAACTATTTAAGATTGTTTGGCAGAGGCATTTCCATCATAGCAGTGACCATTGTAGGGTCGACTTCAATCCCTCATTATGATATAATGAACCCTATAAAATTTATTGATGTGACCATAAAGACAAATTTCTTATGATTTAAATGGACTTGATATGCATGAAGTCTCTCAAATATTCTTTGTAGAATGTCAGGGAGTCTACCTCTTATTCTTGATTTTGCAAGTATATCATTACCATAGTCCTCGACAATTTCATGCATAATGTCATGGAATATGATAGTCATTACACATTAATATGTGGCTCTAGCATTCTTTAAATTGAATGACATGACTTGGTAATAGAATTTCCCCCGTAAAGTGGTGATAGTGGTCTTATGTTGATCTTCAAGAGCTATCTTGATATGATTGTAACTATAAAATCCATCCATTGACAATAAAATCTCATACCCAATAGTTGAGTCAACAATCATGTCAATTTTGGGTAGAGTAAAGTCATATTAGGGGCATGCCTTGTTGATATCACTAAAATTAGTATAAACACAAATGTCTAGGGTATTTTTACTTACTGGCACTAGTTAGAAATCCATTCAGAGTAGTCTAGTGGTTTGATAAAATTGGCTCTTAACAACTTTTTGAACTTGGTCTTAACTAAAAGGGTGATGCATGGATGCATATTTATCAAATTTTGCTTAATTTGTTTAGAATCATGATGAACAACTAGATGATGCATAACTAAATTTGGATCCAATCCTAGGATGTTAGAATATGCCCATGCAAAGATGTCTATATAATCCTTAAGAATGGATATAATATGTCCACATTTTGTTTTAGTAAGATAAGCTCGAAGATAAACATTTTTAGGATACTCACGGGTTCCCAAATTCACTTCTATTGTGCTCTCCATAAGGAGTGTGGATCCATCTTCTATAATTGTAGGCAATGTATGGTTATGATCATCTTCTTTTGTTATATCTTCTCATTGTTCCTCCCAAAGATTTGAATAATGTGAAGAATCAAAATCTACCTTCTTAGGTAAAGGACAATTGGAAAAGACCTCCAAAAACTAAAAATCAAGATGCTCAAATATTTGATTTTGTTCTGAAGAGATGATTGTACTAACTATGGAACTTGAGCTAGATGGACTTTCTATGTCCTGAGGGATGAACAAACTTTCTCGCTTGGGAGCACCTAAAATAGGTTTTCATGCAAAAGCTTGTCTTTTAATTTAATTTTTACCTGATCAATAATTAACTCAAACAGGTTTTCACCTAAATATCTCAATTTTTGTTATTTATTATGACCAAGAAATTTTTACTAATCTCCAAAGAAAGCAAAAGAATTTTATGAAAAATCAAAACCCTATTTATGATCACCAACAGGGAATGCCTCTTGTAGGCCCATGTATTTTACAATTGATTCTTCATTTTGAAACTCATCAAGGCATATGACCAATTTTCTATGATCCAAATCTATGAGTTCAGGATGGCAAAGGCATAGGTTGAAATGAGGGTTTACTTCAAGATGGAAAGCACTAATGGTAAAGATACAATGTCCTACTTCAGGAAGGGAACCACCACTAGGATGGGTTTTTAATTTAGTATGGGAAGACCCAATCGTAAATATATAATGTCCTATTTCAAGAAGGGAAGCACCATTAGGATGGGTTTTTTCTTCAAGATGGGAAGCTCCAATAGGTGTTATGGTCAATATGGCATTTGAATCAAACAAATCTAAATCAATAAGCTCATAAAAAAGGCTATAATGGGACATTACATCACTACTAGGAGTCTCATTACCAATCACTTAAAAAGAATCACTACCAAATGTTATCAGGTCATACTCTAGTGGTTTAAATATGTGACCATGATTCTAATTGATAACTCTAGCTGATAAGTTCTCTAAAATTCCTTGTGCCTATGGGCCAAGGCCTTTCCCTATATAGTCAAAATGATCCATTATCCTATTAGGGATTGGATACTTTGGATTCAAAAAATAATCTTTAAGTCCTTCAAAATATAACCAATTTTCCTTGATAAAATCCTTTAGATCTTTTTTTGGTGCAATTATAGGTACAAAAACTATAGGAGGTTTTGGTTGCTTCTTCTTTGGTTGCCAAATCTGATCCGGTATGTTAGGAGTTTGGAAAGTTTTAGGCTTACCAAATGTTTTATGGGATTTTGGTAATTTTCAATATGGAGGAAGTCCTTCAGATGGTACATGGAAATTCTTGCATCTTTAATAATAACCTACTTGGCCAAAGCCACAAGAAATGGATCAGTTGAAGTGGAGGCTAGATCACCAGGGTCTATATAATTAGATGGAGATGGATGAGAAATTATGCCCTTGTTATTCTTTTCCACGAATTTATAACTTGGGAAATAGTTATAATTATGACACTCTGCTTCAAGATGTTTGTAGTATTGGTATGGCTACTAATTAGTAAGAATATTAACCTTGATCCTACCATCGGGAAACTTAAAGCATTGGTGAAGAGTAGGTGGAACTACCTGTACTTCATGGATCCAAGGATGACCAAGAAGTTAGTTATAAAGAAGCTCAATATCCACAATATGGAATAATGTGTGATGAGAAAAGACCCAAACATGACTGGCAACCAAATTAAACTGAATTACTCTCTCTCTCTCTCTCTCTCTCTCTCTCTCTCTCTCTCTCTCTCTCTCTCTCTCTCTCTCTCTCTCTCTCTCTCTCTCTCTCTCTCTCTCTCTCTCTCTCTCTCTCTCTCTCTCTCTCTCTCTCTCAGCATTGTCATAAGCCTTGATTGTAATAGTCTCTGGTTGAATGGCTTTGTCCATGTAACCCAATCATCACACCAAATTAAGAGATATGATGTTTAGCCTTGAACCATTATCTATAAGAACCCACTTGATCTTGTGACCTAAAATGATTATCTCAATGTATAGTGGGTTATTGTGGTTTGGATCAAGGGTGGACATGTCCTTTTGATAAAATGTGATTTGCCAAAATGAATACAAATGTCCAACTAGGTTCTAAAACTGATAAAGGTTTATATCATTAGGCATAATAGACTCTTGTAAAAGTTTGTTGAAGATGGTTCTGTGGACATCAAATGTTTGTAAGAGTTCTAATATGGAAATTTGTGTATGGGTTTTATATAATTGATCCACTATACTGAAAGGCCTTTAAATTGTGGATTGAACTAGTTTGGTCTTTGTTGGGATAGTATTCAACTTTGGAACCATTAGCATAGTGTTCTCATTGGGTTTATGGAAAGAAGTGGGTGAAGGGCCCTAGATGGAAAATCATGGGCATATAGTTGTGACTACATAACTTAGAGGTGTCAAGGAGTTATTATTATTATAATAATGAGGCAAAGGGACTTAGAGGGTGATTCATGGGTGATTATTAGTACTAATATAATTTTGGGTCAACAAAGAGCCTTTCGAAGAATGATATTATTGTTCAAGATTAGTAACCCATGAAAATAGAGTGACAACATGATGATGTGAAATCAACATGGTATTATTAGGGGAAGAAGGTTTTGGCCCTATAATGATGGGTCTCATGTTGCAAGGAACATGAGATTGGCCATGCAACATCATAGTAATAGTGGCAATGTGGGTTGTATAAATACATCTTGTACTATTATTATAGTCATAAGGTATATTATTATAAGCCACATTATTAGTGTTGGGATCATGATCTTGATAATTCTCATTATGATTATGACCTTGTTGTAAGTTTTGATTCTACCTTTGTTCTTGATTGTGACCATTTTGATTGTTTCTTAGTGGTGGTGGATCATGTCAAGGAAAGGGGTCTTTGTATATTCCCATAACCTAATGTGTGCCTTGATTAGGGGCCAACTTAATTTATATCTCACAATTTTCAATAAATTCCTCAATAATATGTCACAATAAAATGCAATGATATACATCATGACTAGAAACACAATGAAAGTTACACTATTCATTCTCTTTATACCAATATAGTTTTGGCTGATCTTGAGGAAATGGCCTTGATAATGGCCATATAATTAAATTAAATATAATGAGATTTTGTAACACTATTTCAATTGATTATCCTAACTTGCTAAAGGCTCTAAATTTATTATGAAATGTCCTTTATGGAGGTTGTCTTTGTAAATTAGGTAGTGGATTTGAGGGAGTTAATTATATCTTTGGAGGAGGCATAGCTTGTACCATTTGTACATGTCTTGTTTCTATCACCCCATTTCAAACCATGTTATTATTTTTGGTAAAGCATTAAGGCTTATCCTGGATAACTATTTGAGCTAATGATTTAGTCTGATTAGATGCTTGTCCTTGTACAGATATCTTAACAAGGCCCCTAACAATAAGAGCATTCTTAATCTACACTCCTTTATCAACAGTTTCATCAAATGAGTTAGCACAAAATAAACATAGATTATGTGTAACTTCAAGATGTAAATTCTATGCAAAGATATCAACAAACATTTTTTTTGGTAAATTGTGTTGAAAGAAACATGCCAATGATCTCCACCTTTGTATATATGTAGTAAAACTTTCACCATCATGCTGCTTGGCTTTGCATAAGTCAACAATAGTCAATTCATGTTCTATGTTATATGAGAAATGGTTAATGAACTTTTCTAGTAAGTCATTATTATCCACAAGTGATCCCTTAGGTAGTTTAATTATCCAATAAAGGGCTTATCCTACTAAACTTCATGAAAATAGTCATAGGAAGTACTTGCTACTATAACCAACCTCTTAACACAAGATGAAGAATGATTTTATGTGTTCATGTGGATCTCCTTTCCCTTTGTACTTTTTATATTTGGGTGCCTAAAAATGAGGTAAAAAGGGGTTTTGGATAATAGATAAGTCAAATGGATATGGGCATATCTCATCAAATTTGTACTTTTTGACTCTATTATTCATTTCTAATCTTTCGACAATTTCCTTCATAGAATTCCATTCTTGAAAATTTGGTGCATTTGGGGATTGGATAAGATGTTATTGGGGTGGAATGTGCCCCTAGTTTTGTTATTGTTGGGGTGGAATGTGCCCCTGGTTTTGTTGTTGTTGCGGTGTAATGTGCCCTTGATTTTGTTGTTATTGGGGTGGAATGTGCCCCTATTTTTGTTGCTATTGGGGTGGAATGTGCCCCTATTTTTATTTTTATTAGGGTGGAATGTACCCCTAGTTTTTTTGCTACTAGGTGGAATGTACCCCTAGTTTTTTTGTTGTTAGGGTGGAATGTGCGTATGGTTTTGTTGTTGTTGGTGTGGAATGTGCCCTTGGTTTTGTTGTTGTTGGGGTGGAATGTGCCCCTAGTTTTTTTTACTATTGGGGTGGAATGTGCCCCTAATTTTATATCAATTCATAGGGAGAATATACCTTTTGATCTATGTTTTGGTTCTGATTTGCTATTATAGGCCATTAATTATTGGATTGTAAAACATTCCTTGAATTTGGTTGTTTCATACTTTGTTGATTTCAAAAATTTCTATGTTTATTTACCAATGTTTGGTTTGTTTGAGGGATTTACTCAATTTGAACTAAATGTTTGGGTTTTTTATTTTGTAAAGTAATAAGAGGTTCTTGATGAGGGAAGAATGTATGTTCTGTGTCAAATGGAACATCTTGTAAGGTCTCTTGTGACTTTAACTATTCATTTAGATTACCTTGATCCACTATGGCAACGTTCTCATCTAATACTTGTTGCATACTTTATACAATATCTTCATGCTATTTTGAAGCATTATTGTGAATTGAAGTGGCAACTAGGGAGTCAGTTAAGTCTGTGACAATTTGATCTGCATATGATTGACTTATTATTTTGATCTTAGATAAAAGATCTAGATTTGTGGGTTTTGACTCTATTTCTATTTCCTTTCCTTTGTTAGAGGAAGAAGGTATGTCTATTTATGCAAAATATTTCTCTTTTCATCATTATTCTCCTTTTCTAACTAAGGTATGAAGTTATTCTATAGGAAAGTCAGAAGGTAGTATAGAACTTGATTTTATTAATCTAAGAAAGGCTTCATACTGATATTTTTGAGGTTGATTTTCATTATATTTATCTTTGAATCCTACTATTGTGGGTATATCATAAAAAATAATGGGGTTATCGTAACCATCATAAAAAATTTCATCCTCATAACTAAGGCCACAAGAGGCCCCACTACGAGTGAACCTTTGAGTCATGTCTAAAAAGAGTTGTTCTATGTTTTTGAATAACTTTCGACTAATGTTTGGCAACCAATCAAAGTATGCTTTGGTTCTCTTTTTAAATAAATAACCAAGGTACCAATGAAAATATAAAGGAGGGTGGTCTTAGACCACACACAATTTAGAAGATTTGGTTCATGAGTTTAATAAACCTTTGGTAAAGTTGAAATTATATAGATTAGAAGAGAATGAGGTAACTCAAAGATCCAAGATGAAAATAATACACCAAACCCTAGATCCTTGTGATACACCCACACTACAAAAGCTAGCTTCAACTTTAACAATTTAACCCTACAAGATTAGAGGAAAGCTCTCCAGATTATGAAGAAGACAAAATGAACTAAGCAACTCAAGATGTAAAAACATACGCGAATCACTAAGTATAAAGCTAGGACCAAATAGGCAACATAACATTGCCAAATGATATTAGTAGGATAAAACATGCTCTAGGACTCAAAGTGTGCATGATACACAAGATGACTTGAGTCCACCAATATTATAATGTGTTTTTGAGTCCTAATAAATGACCTTCAATCCAAATATAAAATTGAACCTAAGTGAAAACAAGCTTAGTGCACAAATGGCAAACCCACTTTGACATACCAACCCTTATAACTTAGAAAGGTTCAATTTTTAATTGGGATTATAAATGAAGGATTTGAACAAATTAGGTAAAATATCTAAACTCAATTGGGCAACATAAATTCACCAAAGTGGGTGATATGATTCAATGCTTTTGATAAAAAATTAAATAAGGAAAAGATGGATTTCCCATTTGGATAACATAATGCCTTACTTTCTTGAGAAAATTGAGGAAAATGTGTTTTGGTTGAGTTCAATGAGTTAACAAGTAGTTTTAGACACAAATAAATACCATGTAAGCTAATGATAAAAAACAAACATCTTAAGTCTAAACTAAAAAGGTATGGCAAAGTGGGGTCTACTAAACTAGCAAGGTTTTAATCATTCTAGGGAAATCAATTGCACAATGACTTTCATGCCAAATAATCCAAAATAAAATCATATATTTTGGGTCAATATCACTCAACTTGTTACAAAAAGGTCTAGTTATTTTTTCAACCACTACATCCTATTGTTTACTTAGTGTAGTGTGATGTCCAAAGTGCTACTACGTCCCATGTGCAACTCCAAAGGAGCCAAATAAATTTAGTGCTAAGAGATGAAACCCTAAGTCAAAGCTTCCCTAAAGAACTTATAAGAGGTGATGAAGTCGCCCTCACAATCCAAGATGCTTAAAAATAAATAAAGAATGAAAATAGAAAGACTTTAGGGTCATTTTCAAGGTCACCCAAAATTTGGCAAGTTTTTGGAGAATGCTTTAGGCAACATTCTTTCTAAGAATTGGACTAGGCTATTTATAATAGGAATGGTACTTTTGATTCTAAGGGTTCCCTATCATGGACAAATGGAATATCATACATGAAACATTTCTCTCTTTACCAAACAATATTAATCTAATCATGTATTGCAAACAAGAATTGAAAAGTGTGTTCAATTTTATAAACCCAAATGAAATGTTTGGTGGTGTTCATTTGACCCCTTGGTCTTAGTTGTAAACTTTGAAAAAATTCATCAAAAACACCAAAATTCTTTGTTAAACACCCAAAAAAAGGTTCCTAATTTTTTTTAAGCATGCAAATATGATTTAAACATGTTTTAAACAAATATCAAGCTTGGTCCTATAGTAAAAAAGTCAGCATGTCCTTTAGCTTTGAAGTTCTTTTGAGTTTGAAATAATGAACTTTGGAAAAGTAGGTATTGGGTCTATATTTTTGAAAAAAACATAGTGACTAACATTGGTCAATACCATTGATGTCAGTTATAGCTAAATTAGATTTAATCGATGTCAGTTCTACTAACCAATGTCAGTTAAGTCAATATTTATGTCGATGTCGGTTACTGTGTAAAAATTGTGACAACCAAAAATGGTAAAATAAAGTTAGAAAATAAATTTTCAAGATTTTTAAGGGTCCAAATGTATATTTTAGAGTTTTAAAGTAATATTATTTAGGTGTAGGATGCATCTTGTCCCATTGGGCATGCCAAGATGTAGAGAGAATTACAAAACAAGTTAGTCAAGCATTAGTCCATAAATAATGAAACATGCATAAATAAATAACCAACCAAGCCTATCTATTCCTATGGGAATTACAAAGGATATGAAGAAACAAATGAAAGAAAACAACACCATACTACAATCCCAAATGGATTCACCATACCCATGTGGCTCAAAAACATGTTCTCCCTTGATCAAACATCCTTGTCTTTGTCAACAATGGTGGTAAGCTCCTCCATTGCCTTAAGAACACTCTATAAAACCTAGGCTCTTGATTGTAAATTAATAAACTAGCTTATTTATGAAGCTTTGTGGAAAAAAATTAACATTATAACTTTGAAATATTCAAGCTTTGAAGATATTTGAGCATAATAACCTTACACCAAAATAGCTTAGAAATGATGTTCATGGCCTCTCTATTTATAAATTTTTGAGATTGGTCAGGATCAACCTAAACCATCCATCTTGAGACGAAGATGTGTGGTTAAGGATAATCCTAATATTTGGAATTAAATCTATAATTATCTTCATCATGATCTTGGAAGAAGCAACATTGAAGAGGCATGGGAGGCATTAACTAGGCATGGGTGACCCATAATCTTGATATTTTATGCACTTATAGATTGATGGATGTCACCCCATAGATGATGTCACTAAGTGATGTAGATAATAATAATCAATTTTAAAAAATAAATATTCAACAACTCTCATGCAAAATCCACTTAAGCTCTTGATTTGGATTAACTAGCCTTAAATAGGGTTAATCAACATTTGTGCAATTATTTGAAAATTGGCCCTCAATTAATGAAAATGGTTAGAAAGTTATATTATTGGGTCATAATTTGATTGGAGAGGAATTATATGGTGACTTTATATGCATTGAAACTGTATTCCCATTTAGGACATTTCCAATATCAAATAATAAAGTTACATGATGTGTACCAATGAATTAGAAGAAAAGAGTGATCAAGAGCACTAAATGGTAAAATTGTCATTTTGAATCAAAATGATAGATCAAATTTAGCTATCCCATAAAACAAATTTATTTATTTAGGGATACTTTGACCTAAATTGGAACTTGTAAGTGACAAGTTTGAATTGTTTAGCGTGTTTTATGGATTTTGACTTAAAATGTGCATTTGAGTGCAATTAGAGTAATATTGACAATTTCAACACAAATGGTGTTAGGAATTGGATGTATACTAATAGTACCTAACATAGGAGATAAAATTTCATTAAAGTCTCAAGGATAATTTAAAGACTACGCTATTATAATTTCTAATAACTGGAGTTGTTTGAAATCATGTGATTAGATGATATTTACGTTAGCTAACTAGTAGATGATTCAAAATTTGATATACTTCTCTTTATAAAAATGAATAAGGAGAGTAACCATGGATCTTGTACCTTTTACCTCATTTAAATGTTAAGCTAGGGACATAAACTTGATAATATGACATCATTGTATTTGCACACTCAATCTCTAATTTGAAATTCTGCTAATTGTATCTAAGATGTTGAAGTGCAGTAAATGAAATGTTTGAAATGAAACGTAAAAAAAGTATGGTAAAATAAATTATTATGAATGGAAGCTTCTATAAATTAATTTAAGAAAGAATTTAAATCACACAATTAATAAATTAAAAACATAATGCTTAAGGAAATCAAATAACATGCTTAGCTAAACAACTGGGTTGGATTGTTGTTGTATCCTTCCAAAGAGGGTCCTTCCTCCTTCCAACTCTAGGTTCAACACTTCCTCTTAAAAAACTAAATTTAACTCATTATCTCTCACTCATATTAATCAAAAGTGTAGTGACGAATTAATGCATGAAGTCATAATAACAATTGCTTAACACAATGCATTTTTGAAAATCTCTATTCAACATATACTATTTTTTATATATCTCTCAAATTTTTTGCTACATACTTATATACCATAGAGGATATTGTTTTATGCAAAATAATGCATACATTCTATTATAAGATATATTCAAATTGGGATAACTTAAATTGGTTCCTTTCACTAAAGATGTCCTTCATATGAATTTTGTGACTTTGTTGTAGGACAAATAAGGTTGTTTTGTTAATCAACAAATTCCTTATTTATCTCCATAAAGGTTAGAGTCATTTCTACAAATTGGTTAAAAGAGAATAAAAGTTTGTTCATCTATGGTTTTGGTCACATAGTGGCTTCAGGATGGTCTCTGTAATGAGATTATTTTTATTGTTGGATGCTCTGTTATATATACCTATTTCTCCAAAAAATATTCAAAACACATTTATATAAAAATCATCCTAAATAAATAGACAACCATCATATATTTAATTCCAATACATAATTTTAACTATTCAAAAGTATCTGAGAACATAATGTTGTATGGCTTATGAAAGTAGGAAACTGATATGGAAAAATGTTCAAAGGCATGTAAATCAAGCAAGATGAGCACAATAGATAGACACAATAACATGACATTTATGGGGATCATCACACCCACCCAAATTAAGATATTGCTTGACCTCAAACAACATACTTGTTCATTCACAATTTACAAAGAACTCTAAGATCCATGGGATCTATTACACCACTGATAAGTTGACTATAGTTTACATGAATTTATTTAAATAGTTGCCAAATTTTGGCTTCTTTAGCTTCATCCACCAGGGTTTTGTTCTACCAATCTAGAATAGGGTACCAAAATAGGGGTGGCTAGAATTTTAGGTTCAACAATTGTGATCCTATGTCACCCATAAGAATAATGTATTTTGTGGTCCTAAAAAATGCTACATTTAAATTAAAAGTGGAATAGGGTTCCCTCTTTATTAGTGCTAGAGTTATCTCATTCCATCATTCAGTGCATGATTATCTTGCAACAAGACTATAAAAAGATCTCAATCCTAAATAAAAATCTTAAACCTTATTACAATTCTTTCCAAACCAAGTTCTTACTTCATCCTTCAACATGATATTATCCCATTCTACTAAAACAACATTAGGTGCCATTGATTTGATCCTAATGAGAAACTAACTTTCATTATCAGTTTTCCTATATTCTGCTATTTCTCTTCCTCTTCTTTGTTCATTTAAGAAATATGACAAAAATGCTTACATCTAGACATCTCTAACATATAAATTGGGGCTGCACTCTCTATCATGTGGAACAACATAATTATGCAGGTAGAACTAACACAATTGTGTTAGTTCTTCCTATGGACTTATATTATAAATATAAAATAAGGAAATGGGATCAATAGCTTCATGGGGCATATCACAATAAATTCTCATAAATCTAAACTTGTGCCATTGTTCTTTGAGATAAACTGAATAAAATTTTACAGGAGGCATGCAATCAAGGAGTTCTTAGGTTATACTATCCATGTCCTCAACTTTTTATTTCAATTTGGTGATGCTCTCTTCCTTTAAATTATTTTCCTCTTTCAATTTCTTATTTCCTTTCCTCAACTCATTCAAAGATTAAAATTAATTATCCATACAATTCAATAATTGAGAAGATATTGTAAATGAGGAGTGGTACTTGAACTTAGGGGTAGATTTATGTTCCTCTTGTTGATTGACATCTACAAAAGGTTGTGAAATTTTGGTTGTAGGATGATCTTTGGCTGAGGGATATAGTTAACAAGTTCTTTTAATAAGTGCATCCAAAAATCAACCAAATTGATCTTGTAGATGCTTCCTTAATTTATTAATTTCTTTCAAGGCTTTCTGAAGAGTATAAAATATGATTTGTGTAGTATGTTGCTCCATTTATTCATCTTCTTCCTACATGGGTTCCTCATGAAACTCTTATTCTAATTCATGTACTAGTTCCTCATATAATTCATCAAAATTGTGTTCAACTTGTTCTTCTTCCTCATGTATCTCTTCAAGATTCTACTAAATTTGTTCTACTTCTTCATGATGGAATACTAGAGAACATTCTTCCCTATTTATTTTAGTCTCTAGAAATTCATTACTACTAGCACTCTATTCTTCCCCAAATTCTTCATTTATTTAAATAATATAAGAAGTTTTAGTTCTCATCTTTCTCCTCATTTTGTGAGATCTACAAGGAGTAGAGGTTGCCTTGATCTTCTTAGAATAAGGTGGAATTTCCTCCTTAGACTTGTCTAAATTATGCCAAAGAATGAGTTTCTTCCTCTTCCTTCTAGATTCCTTGCCTCTAGAAGTCCCTTCTTCAGTCCTTGCTATAGGTTCTTGTGTTGTTATAGGAATACATTATTTTATAGGTTTTTGTGTGTCTATAAGAAGGTTTTATACTATAGGTTTTTTTGGTTCTACAAGGAGGTCTTCTTCTAATATTTTTTCTTCAACCTCTAATTATTCTTATAAGTCATTTCCTTCTCTATCACTCTCTTCAATTCTTGGTACTTGGAGAAATTCCTTTCAAATTATGTTGGGTCTATTTATTTGTAAATAGTCTTGAATAAATAACTAGATGAGATAATGGTGGGAGAGATATTTATAATTACCTTTTTGAAAAGCCTCCAACTTTTTGGTGATCATGTGAAGAATAAATTTGGGAATGTTTATCTCCATTCCATGATACAAATGATTCAGGAACTTGAAGTGTAGGCCATGCAACATAGAATACCTTCCTTCATAGATGAAATATTTAGAGATAAACTTAGTATCCTTAGCCCATGTTTCTATTAGAGAAAACCTTATAGTTCTTTTCTTTGATATTTCTAGGCATTCATTTACTCTAATAAACTTTCATACTTTATCCTTAGCATCATATTTTTCTTGGCATTCCTCCCCTATTCTTGGTAGTCCCATTACTTTAATGATGGTTTTTTCCATCAACTTTACTTACATCCCTTTTACCATGGCAAAGATATTATGTAATGTACCAAACAATTCATTCATAATTCCTTCATCTAGGGCCTATATTTTCTCAAAATATTGTGGCCATCCTATCTGCTAGAACAAGGCCAATATTTTTGGGATGTTGGTTAAGCGGGTGATATCTAGTGGTTCATATTTCAACAAATCACCTCCCATATTGTGTGATTTATAGGTCTAAGTGCTTATATCAAGGGTTTTTGGATATGGAAAAATGATTTGTGACTTTTTATTTATAAGGTGAAATAATATTTTTAAATAAATGGAAAGTCTCCCCCCTAACTTAATCTGTCACTTGTTCTCGAGAGATGAAGTTGACATGCACAAAACACTCATGGTAAGAGTAATGGGTGGCTATAACATTTATGTCAATGGTCAAATAAATCAGTGAAGGAAATGGTAAGTAGACATGATAATTATAGGATATGGTGGTGCATTGATATCATTAAGTCTCATCACTTTTAGAAATAATTAAAAGGTATGATAAAGAATAGATATAGAATAATTACTATATTACCTATAGAAATACCTTTCATAAATGTGCAAATGATGATTTGAAGTGGATATTATGACATACAATATAGTTTTAGTGGGATAAAATTCTTGATTTAGGATGAAATGTATGAATATATCATGTAGAAAGATATGCTTCTTGTAGTAGCAAGTGTTATCCTATAATAAAAAGTTTTTATCCTGCAATTACAAGTTTTTCACCTATAGTGACAAGTTATCCATCCTATACCAAGAAATAAAATATATTTTTACTCCAATGGAATGAAGAAAATCAAGTGAAAATAAAATATTTTTATTTTAGTAATGCCTTTTATCTCTTTTTTTCTAACAAATGTTGATCAAAGAGTGACCTAGTTTTTTGAGACAACATCCGTCAGTAATGGCTGAAGGTTTTCATTTATGAATTTTTATTTTTATTTTTTATATTTTATAGTCCAAAATCAACTAAAATCACAAGAATCCAAAGGGTGTGATTTTATTTAGCCTGAACCAAGCCATTATGAATGCCTTTTTATTGGTTGTAGTAAGCTCTATTACTCTTGGAAAATATTAGAGAAGGTTCAATAGAAATATCCTTTATCTATAAGAACACGTTTATTTGATTCATGAAGAAGAGATGGATGTTCTTCAATAAGTTAGAAAGTTAGATTTTATTTGGAAGATTATTTATTATATAGCTTAATCATGTGTCCATTAACAAGTACTTAGAACCAAATGAAGTCAATGGCCTTGAGCTTTACAACTCCATTGTCAAAAATTTGTTCAATCTCATAAGGCCCAAGCCATCTAGACTATAGCTTTCCTTTATGATACTTGTATTTAGAGTTAAAAAGGAGTGCCTAGTCTCATAATTATAAATTCTTAGTCTTGATGTTCCTATCATGTCATCTTACATGTTGTATTTGCACTATTTCAGTATGATGAAATACTTCCTTTCTTAGTTCATCAAGTGCATTCAACTACATAATCATGTCTTATTGAGCTTAGGAACTATCCAAGACCAAATAAAGTATTTTTATTAATGTATTATGTTTAAATTCAATGGGTAGAATAGGATTTTTACCATAAAATAATTCATATGGACTGAAACTAGTTGTGGTTTTCTAGGTGATTCTATAAGCCTAAACTGCTTCTAGAAGATGAGTTGACTAATATTTTCTACACAAGATGATAATCTTAGTGAGGATATTTTCCAATTCTCAAGTTGTCACTTCTACCTAAACATTTTATTGAGGATGATAGGGGGTAGATTTTTTGTGTCTAATTTCATATACTTTTACCAAGACAACTATGAGTTTTGATGTGAACTATGGGTCTTGGTCTTTAACTATTTCTCTTGGTACTCCATAGTGGGTGAAGATTTATTCATAGAGTAACTCAACTACCTTCTCATCTTGATAATGGGTTAAGTCTTTTAGCTCTACCAATTTGGTGACATAATTAATGCACACTAGTATGCATTCTTTATTGTTTGATTTAGGATCAATGGGACCTATAAACTTTAGTCTCCATTTGTCAAAAGGTTTAAGAACTAGTTGTGGATGTAATGAAATTACATCAAATTAAGTGGGATTTACCATATAATATCATTGATCACATCTATCAGTGTATATCATGGCATCCTTATGTAAAGAATACTAATAATATCTAATAATGAGTACTTTCATGGCAGTCTATTTGGTAGCAAAATGGCCCCCATAGGGCTCATCATGGTAGGATCTAATAATGCCATAGGATTGATATTTTCGTATACATCTCCTCATAAGTGAATTTGGTCCAATGATAATGATATATTCTACAATCTAGGAATAATGTATTTCTTTTTAGATCAAGTGTTGTTTGTCCCTAGGTTAGAAATGTTGTGGTAGTGATGCTACAACAAGATAGTTAGTAATATCTATGAACTAAGGAGATTGTTCATCAAGTAAAGAATAATCAACAATAAGACTTTGTTCATAATTTTACAATCAAGATATAAAATTTGCTACTAGATTATCTTTACCAGGTTGTCCACATTGGTAATATCAAATTCTTGTAACAAAAGTAACCAATGAAGTATCCTACATGTTATAGTAGGTTTGTTCATTAAATACCTTATTACTAGATGATCAATGTGGATGAATACTTGGTAACCTATAATGTAGTGTCAAAATTTATTGATGGTATAGACAATGGCCAAAAATTCCTTCTCTATTATAGTGTAGTTGAGTTTAACCCCTTGAAGTTTCATGCTGATAAAATAGATTGCATAACTTAGAGATACATCTTTTGGCAAAAGACAACTCCTAAAGTGGTTTCATATTCATCTCTATGAATGTCAAAAGGATTATTATAGTTAGGTCCTCTAATAATATGAGTTTTTATGAGAAGGTATTTGAGTTTTTAAAATATAGTTTGACAATCATCAATCCATATACATTCAACATCTTTAGTAATCAATCTAAATAATGAGGTGGCAGTTCTACTAATTTTTTTGATGAATCATCTATAATAACTAGAATGTGTTAAAAAAAATTATAACATCTTTCTACTTATTTGGTGTGGGTAGATCCTTGATAATACTTATCTTTATTAGTTTAACATGAATTTTAGCAGGGGATATATGATGTCCCAACACAATCCCTTCATTCATAAGCATGTAATAGTTTTCATTGCTCAAAGATAATTGATGGTCTTGGTAGCATTGAATAACTTTCTATAGGTTGGTTAACATTTATTCAAATATTTTCACATAGACAATGAAATCATCCATGTATATTTTAACATAGTCATGGGAGAGATCATAAAATATGCTCAACACAACTTGTTGAAAAGTAGTTGGGGAATTGAAAAGACCAAATGGCAAGATGACATAGGCATAGGTTCCCAAAAGGCAAGTAAAATTCATTTTGTCTTGGTTTTTTGGATCAATTTTTATTTGATTATAACCACTATAGCTATCTAGGAAGGAAAATTACTTATTCTTTGCTAATGTATCCAACACTTGATTAATAAATGGAAGGGGAAATTGATCGTTATTGGTAGCAGCATTCAACTCTCCATAGTCAACACAAATACACCATTTGCCTCCTTTCTTAGGGATAATGACTAGGGGAGAGACCCATTGGCTATCTGAGAAAGGATAAATAAATCCTACATCCTAGAGTTTTTGAAACTCAATTTTGATAATGCCTTTGACTATAGGATTCTTTTATCATTGGGGTTGGTGAATAGGTTTGTATTATTCTTTAATGTAAATGTGATGCATGAATAAATATTGGGGTATTCCTATCATGTTATGGTAATCTCAAGAAAATACTATTATTTTCCTTCTTAACATTCTAAGTAATTTACATTATTATTGTGGTGTTAAGTGTTAATATTGAGAGGTTTATTTGGGAGGATCTCTACTTTCTTTATTAAACAAATAATGGTCTCTACATTAGCAATTAAATGAGAATGATTTCATTGATGGGTAATTAATTGATGGAATGTCCAAATATCTCTTGCATTTTCAATAAAATCATTCTCAGGAAAGGTATTTTGAAGAAGGCATGGTGTACATTCCAACAAGCTAGTGGCTACAAGATCCTATCAATAGGTGTTTTGAAAGATACCAGTAAGATTAATGTCTTCTTCTTGGGCCTAAAAATCTAGAATCTAGTCAATTGTGCAGAGTGTCTACAAAGAGACAACTTCTTCAAAGTTATCAATCTAGGGGATTGGTCCATCATTCAAGGAAGGTTGACCTGGTGGATACAACACCAATTTCTTGGTGTCATTTCTATTGTAAATTAGCTTTTTTCCAAACCTGTAGCCAATAAAAGCATCAGTGGTAGCCAACCATGGGTGACCAAGGATGAGAGGATAACTCCTGAAATTGGTTTTTGGTTTTAGGACAATAAAGTATACTAGATATTTCCAAGAATCCATAGTGATAACAAGGTCCTCAATAGTCCCCTTGGGCTTAACATTTGATTTATCAACAATCTAGAGGATGATGGTTATTAGATGAAGAGTGGTACACTTTAGTTTTTGCATGGTCTCTAGGGTCATCACATTAATGGATTCACACAAGTCAATTAAAGTATTAGAAATGGGTTGGTTATGGATTCTAACATTAACTACAAGACTTTCTAGATTAGAATATTTTGGGGAAACTATGTTTCCTATCATAATATCTACTAATTGGCAAATGACCTAGACTATTTTAGGATCCTTCTTATTTCTTCCTATTTTTTCAAACATAGATCTTAAATAACTTTATTGTAGATATGAACATCCTTTATTGCTTAAAAAGTGAATTTTTCATACACACATTCTTGAATTGTCCTAAAATATCAAATTCAGGCTCTTGTTTAGGATGTGCTATGTTAAATCTCTCCAAAAATGAGGATTATCAGTTTCTTTTTGATTTTTTGATGGAGTTAGCTTAGGATTGGATACAGGTGACTATGGATTAGTATGGAGTAAAGCTTGGTCAAAGTTTTCTATGATTATGGGTGAGGTGGGTTGTGGAAGAACATGACTTGAGTGAAGTTGAACTTGATTAATATCTAAGGTGTATGCTTGATATTGTATTATTTTAGTGGATTATGTTTGTTGAACCAACTTATTAACATGATTAGGGATATAATGGATAGGTAATTGACTATTTAGAATAGGTTTTTGAGTGTTTGACATTATGGCCTATTGATGTGGTTGTTGCATTTGCTGGGGAAATCATTGATTTCCTCTTCATTGTTGTTTCCATAGATTAGAGGGATAAAACCATTTCTAGTTTTAGAATTGTCCCTATTGAGGTTTTTGTCCATTCTATCGCATCCATAACCAATTCTAGGGTAGCTACCAATTTGTTTGGGACTAATTTAGATTGGGTATATTCATCCAAGAACCATATTGAGGATTATTTGAGAATTGAAAATTTGTAAACATAGAGTTTGATGACATACCTAGTGTTTATACCCACATTTTCCATTGAGTCATGAAAAATACTTGGTTTTTTATCTTCTCCTATGGCATGTAGTTCTATTGTCTCAGGATTTTTCTTGGTAATACTAGCAACTTGAGCTTTCATGGAATGGCATGTGCAATCCACCATCTTATTTCTATATTCAAGGTAATAAGTGGCTAAGTCTTTCTTAGTTTCTTCTTGATTTTTTCATGTATCTAATGTATCAAACTAAGTGGATAGGTGATTGATGATGTACTACTTCATATCCTAGAGCAAGTTGCTAACTTCTCCTTTGGATAGTCCTATAACTAATGTTGTAAGAAGGGTTTAACCCCTACTTTTATTCATTGTTAATCTATAGTAGTTCATACATAGAACTATTAGTTCATTAAATGGTAGTGTAGAAACATCACCACCAGACCTTAGATCTAGTGCCTCTAAAAAATCTTCTCTAATCCCTTTTAGGAATATTAGCTTGATCTATTCCTTGTCCATTATGGTTATCTTGAATTTTTGCAAGCTAAACAAAAATCTTTCCATATATTCCTCCAATGACTTATCATCAACTTGTGTCATTCAAAAAATTTCATCTATCCTATAGTTTCTACCCTTACAATATTCTTAGTATTTCATTAAAAACTTCTTCATTTCTTCCCAAGTAAAAATGGCATCCTTTCCAAGTCTCATGAACCATCTAAGTGCTACATCTTTGAGTGTTGTTGGAAATAGTTTGATTTTATGGTCATTTTGATTATAATCATAGCTACAACATAAGATGTTGAACTCAAAAATAAATTTATCTGGATCCTCAAATGCTTTTACTTTAAAGATAGGGAGGGTAAAATGAGGGACATTCTTCATGTGTGTATTTCCATTAGGAGTGAGGATAGGAAATTCAAAATTAATATAATCATTGGTAGTGTTTTATTCTTGGTGATCCCCCATGAATACTCTTTATCTTGGTAGATGCTAGGTTTTTTCTACCCAATGCTCAACATTCCTATCAATTCTTTGATTTCTTGGGGTGTAGAAGATGGAGACTTTATCTTTTTCCTTAGGAATGTAAGGAATATTATATAATGGGGATGGTGTGGAGGTTTTATAAGATTTTACTAGTGTCTTGACAAATATTCTCTCTAAATTAGAAGATTATATTGGCCTATTGTATCTTCTAGGGGTAAGAATAGCTTTGAAGACCTTCTTAACAAGATTTTTGGGTGACAGAGGGAAGTAAACTTCATATTATTGGGTATGAGGTGACAAGGTGGGAATTATTAGAGGTTGGTCTAGTGGGTATCTTTTATGGGTATGAAAATCTTCAAGATATCCAACTTGTATTATTAGTCCAACCAAAAATTCTTCTTTTTATACCTCTTCTATTGAAAACTATGAGTGATCTTCAAGAATTTCTTCATGTTCCTCAGTTGTTACAGGATGAATATCTAATATTGTAGTAATATTTGATGGTTTATGTATAAATATTACTATATATTTCCCTTAACTTTTCATACATCAACCATTTTTTTAAGACTTTTTACCTACCTTGTTTACATAGGGTTAGTAATAAGGGGTTTTTTAAATTTCCACTATCCTACTTTCAAAAAGGGAAATTTAAATTATGAAAGTAGGAAATATTTAATCTATAAAAACATCAAATTTTTGAAATAAAAACAATAAACATCTAGAAACAATTGAAATCAAGATTGAATATTGTAAGTGTGTGACACCCTTCTCTGGCAATGGTGCCAAAAATGACTAACATTTGATTCACAATCAGATATACTTCTCTTGATCAAAATGAAAAAGGATACTAACCATGTATATTATACCTTATACCTCATTTAAATGTCAATATAGGGATGTAGACTTGATAGGATGATATCACTATATGTGCACACTCAATCTTTAATTTGGCATTCTACTAATTGCATCTAAGATGTTGAGGTGCAGTAAATGAAATGCTTGAATGAAATATAAACAAAGTATGGTAAAATAAATGTTTATGCATGGAAGCTTATATAAATGAATGTAAGAAAGAATGTAAATCACATAATTAATAATTGAAACACACAATGCTTAAGGAAATCAAATAACATGCTTAGCTAAATAAATGGGTTGGATTGTTCTTGTAGCCTTCCAAAGGCGAACCTTCCTCCTTCCAAATCTAGCTTCAACCCTTCCTCTTAAAAAAATAAATTGGACTCATAATTTCTCTCTCATATAATTAAAAAGTGTAGCAATGAATTGTTGCATGAAGTTATAATAATAATTTCTTAACATAATATACTTCTGACAATCTCTATTCAACATATACATTTGAATAAAATGTATATATTATTTTTCATAAAACAATCTCCTCTATCGTATATAAATATGTAGTAGTAGAGTTGATATATATATATATATATATATATATATCTCAACTCTACTGCTACATATTTATATACCATAGAGGAGATTGTTTTATGAAAAATAATATATACATTTTATTCTAAGATACATTTGAATTGGAATAACTGAAATTAGTTCCTTTATCTAAAGATGTCCTTCATGAGAATATTGTGACTTTGATGCAAGACAAAAAATGATTTTTCATTCCTAAACTACTTCCTTATTGATCTCCATAGAGGTTAGAGTTATTTTTACAAGTTGGTTGAGAGAGAATAAAAATCTGTTTATCCACAGTTTCAGTCATGTAGTGGTTGTAGCATGGTCTATGTAATGAGCTTCCTTTTAATACAAGATTCTCCATGCTATATACCTATATCTCTAAAACATATTAAAAACACATTTATAGAAAAAACATCCTAAATAAATAGACAACCATCATATTTTTAATTCTAATACATAATTCTAACTATTCAAAAAAGTTTGAAAACATAATGTTATATGGCTTGTGAAAGTAGGAAAATGATATGGAAAAATATTCAAAAGCATGGTAATCAAGTAGGATGAGTAAAATAGATGGACAAAATAATAAGAAATTTATGGAGCTCATCACTATCCCCATTATAAATCATGACCCTTTTGATTATTGTTTAATCAACTTGGGTAGTGATGATTAGAGGCAAGTCCTGGTCTTTAGGCTATAGTGGGTATACTTTAGAATTATGGAAGGTAATGGATGAGGATGTCTATAAAGATATGATAAAATATAATAGAGGCTAGGGTTAATTTGAATTTGCATAGATGGCTTGTAGTGCTTGTATCATAGATTTTCAATGTTGTGAGTAATTTTGGATATGTTTTTATAAGGACATCTTCACGGGAAATTGGTGGATCTATTTCAAAAATGATATCTCTATCAATTTTGAGGAATTATTATTCTGAGTTATCCCTAGAATGGATATTTTTGTTTTTGGAGTGGATGGTTTGGGGATATCTATCATTGAGGTAGGAGCCTTGGTAATGGAAATTTTGACTTTGTTTGTATTTTCAATTTTTGGACCCTATGTTTGACAACATGTGGCTGTGTTGATCATATCAATTTATAATAATGGGTGGTTTGTTGAAGTTCTATATTCACTTTTGTTTGGAGTAATTGAGGGGATGTTGGAAAGGATTTGGTTAGGTCTAGAGTCAAGGATATTAACCATGAATTTTGATGTTTATTAAAAAAATTTGGGTAAAGGATTTAAGGCATACATTATGTTAGTCTTAGAGATAGTTTTGGTTTTAGTGTTTTGGTTGAAGAGAGGATAAGAGAAAGGTTATTAAATTAAAAGTTAATTTTCCTCCAAGATATCCTAAATTATGGCTTTGAGAGAATTATAACTCTCGATATCATTTTGGTGGGATTTTATCATTTTTTTGGATGTGACCTTTTGGACCATGTTTTATTTTATACTTCATTTTTCATATTGATTTTATGAGTGGTAGTAATGGGAGGTATAGGCATCTTATATAAGCTTATGGGGTAATAATAAATTGAGGGTTTGATACAGGGTGTTGGTTTTGGTAGTATGTGGTGATGTTTTTGTGCTAATTTAAGTCCTTTGAGAGTTGGTTCTATGATTGTGATTTTTATTTTAGAATAAATATGGGGACCTAATATGGACGGTTTAGTTTGAACATAGGGGATAATCATCTTCCTTTTTTGATCACTATTAGAGGTTATATGGGTGTATTTATGAGGATATCCATTTTTGGATGTCTAATGGAGTTCAAACCTTATAGGTAGGTGTTGTAGGGATTTACCCTTTGGAACACTAAGGAATTTGTACCATGTAATTAAAATAACCTCTTTATCTTTCATTTTTCATATGTGGTCTTGAGCGAGTTTGGATGGTACCTCCTATAGAGGATCCCAAGTAATGAGATTGAGGAGGTTTGAATGGATGATAAGAGTAGGCTTAATCAGCTTAGATTGTTCCAAGATATCTCTTATAAGGAGGTCAATAATTATTTTACTTTGAAAGATGAACTAGGTGTGTTACTAACTTATATAGGTATGAGTTCATCATAAATATTGTTTACTACATGGGCTTCCTGATCTTGGGTGTTTTTGGTGTTTATGAATTTGATGAAGATGGATGATTTGGGAATGGTTATCTAAAGATATCATGATATTGGTTTGGAAGAGCATCTGGATTGTCTAATTGTAGCTCTCTTTGATCAATAAGGTTCCAGACCAAACTCTTAAAATATTTACATCTGTTGATCTCATGAATAGGTAAATCATGGTAGGTGTAAAAGTCACTCTATTTATACCAATTAGTTTTAGTATGGGAGTCATCAGTGGGCCTGATTGAAGGGATCTCAATAACTGACACTTTTAAAATTTTGTCTAGGATGGAAGTGTAAGATTCTCCAAAGGGACTATATTTTTGGGGAGAAAATAATGTGAAGGTTTTATATGGTTATGTTTAGAATTATAAGAATTTAGTTGGTTTGTTGTTGGTGGAGAGGCTAATTTTAAGACAACATTTATTGTGCCTTTTGGTTTAGAGTTGTTGGATCCCTTAGAAGGATGAGGTTTAAAATTTCTATTTTGTAACTTGAGCTTTCCTTTTTATAGGGCTTGTATTTCTAAATTAGGGGCCATGGGGATTCATAAAAGGTCTTTAAATATTGGACCTAAAGCATGGATGATATATGCTTGGCACATGTCTTGGTAAAAATTTTGATTAACTCTATCTAAGGGATAGAAAATGATAATTGGTTTATAAGTCCCTACCATCTTAAAATAAAATCATTAATTGATTCATATTCAAAATGTATAAATGAATATAAATTAGTGATGGTTATCCTCCTTGTGATATTGATTGAAAAGTGATCTAAAAAGATTTAGGCTAGCTGGCTAAAAGATAATAGAGAGTGTTATGGAATGGAACTATACCAATCTAAAGCAAGCCTAGTTAGGGACATGGGGATTGTTATCAAGAGGAGAGTATCATCATGGGTTACAGGGTAGAAAAAATGTATAAAGGCCTGGATATGTTTTTGAGGGTCCTCTTTGTTTTGAAATTTGATGACATTGGGTAGTTATCATTGTGTCGAATAGGGTCTAATAGGGATAATTAGGTTGATAGGTTTGTTAAATATTTGATCAAATGAGAGCATATTATTCTACCCTGAGGTATAATATTCAAAGTTTATCATCCTATCCATGAAAATGTGCATGAGGTCAAACTAGGAATTATATTTAGGCATATACTCTAAAGTGTTCTACTACAAATGTTAGTAAATGGGAAGATATGTGGGAAATGACTATGAAATAAGATAACCAATTGAGGTGGTAATCATTGGTTGAGATGTAGTTACATACTGTAGGAATAGAGGGGGTAGGTTTTATTATTGATATAAATTAGAATATGTGGATGTAAATGGTTATCATGGAATGAATTTTTGAGTGGTTGATGGTGGAAAAAGTTATTGCTAAAGAAGTTAACAAAAAATAACTTTTTATAAAGGATATATTGGTTGAGTTGGGTTTATGGTCATGTTTGTTTGAATAGGTGGAAGAGTGGTAAGGATTGATAGCATTAAATTTTGGACTGAGGAAAAATTTTATTGGGTGGACTTTATATGAAATAAGAAATTCCTCATGTATATGAATTAATACTAGATTGGATAAGATATATCTCACCTACATTTTCAATTAGGGATACACTTGTTAAGTGGGAGCATGACTAATATAGGGATCTACTAGACCCAATTAGGGTATCACTTGTCACAAGATATCATGCTAAGAAGTGTTCCAAAGCTTACAGTGTAACATAATTACATAACAACCCTAATGGAGTCCTAAGGTTTTAAATGTTCACTCTATTCTAATAACAAGAAATAAAAATCTAATCTAGTACACACCAAAGCTTGTATCACAAAGTTGGGGTTAGAAACAATAAAACAAACATGCATAGTGAATTTCAATAAAAGTAAGTATGAGTAACACCCTAATACATAAAATATGAAAGATAGTATTATTTGAGCCAACACTTATGCTACTTATATCTACTAAAATTGAGGAGAACAAAGTTAGAGAATACTTACCTAAATGTGAAACCATCAAGATTAAATCTCTCCCTTAGCTAAAGGGGATTTTCAAGAGGTTATTATGGTTTATAAGGATTACTAAAAAAGGTCAAAACATCTAAGACTTATCCATAAGAATAGATTCTCAAAATAAGAAACCTAAGATAATTTTCCTCAATTAAAATGGTGGAAGAGCAAATTGTGAAGAAGCATGAGCAAATAATAAACTTTGATTGTACATATTAATAATGACCTAAATGATCTTATATATACAGGTGGATCTCACTCTAAATCCTTCTGAGAAAATTGGTTGTATAGGGTCGAACTAATTGATCTAGTGTGTTTTCAAGGATAATTTACTATGTTTGTGATAGGTCAGCTGAAAGGATAACAAACCAAGAAAGTGAATAATACCCCTAAATTATAATGGGTTTATCTAGTTGACCCTGTACAACTGAAATTCAAAAGGAGTTTAGAGCAATAAAAGAGGAAAACGCTAGAGTAATACTCAAGGGAGGAGAAGTAGCTTAGGTAAAGGTTTTGGGATCTAGTTGGATTATTAATAATGTGGTGAAAAGGGACAACAATCCTATGAAGTACCAAAGGTCTTCCCACCCCTTTCTTGATGCACCCCTTAGGGCATGCACTTAGATAGATTGAGTCTCAATGGGTTCCTATAACATGTAAAACATCATTAATCAATAAAGGTTAATAATATTATGTCTATACATATGCCCCACTCAAAGCTCATCATGTGTCACTAAGATGTAACAAGTAATGGTGCTTTGAGAAATAACATAGTAACACACAATGTTGATGCTAAAAAGGGTTGTAGTATTTTAAAAGTATAAAATAATTGAAAGTAAATGATTGAAAGGGAAACTAATCTAAAAAGTAAATAAATGAAAATTAAATGTGATACATACCTTGACTTAGTGTTATTTCAAGATGGTTTTTTGTTGTGTTGTTAGTTTTGATTATGTAGGGAATACAAACTTCTTTTGACAAACCCAAAATACAAAACTAAAGTGAAAAAACAAACAAATGCAAGAAAATCCAAGATAACCGGTGCTATGAGGCTGATATGTACTTGGGTAATTTGTCAAGTTGAGGTAATAAGTGCTATGTTAGACCAAAGGACCAAGTAAAAAACAAGAGTAAATCAGGTAACCAAAAATACAAGGGTATTATAGACTTAAAAATTCAAAAATCTATCCTTAAGTAAGAAAGGAAAATTAACCAAATCAAACCAAGGATGCATGTCAAACAAGATGGTAAAATAAAACAAAATAATGGTAAAATAATAAACAAAATGGTAAAAAAACATTGATGAGGGAGCATTACCAATCCACATCTCACTCAACAATGGAAAAAGGTGCATGAAAAGGGAAAACAACATTGTCAAGTGAGAAGTAACAAGCCAACCACACTCAAAAATGGAAAAAGGGTATGAACTCAAGTGACCATAACAACAAAATAGTCAAATCATGATAAATGGTAAAAGAAACGTAAAGTAAGTGTGATAATGCAAAATCATGGTGTAAAGAAAGGAGAATCCATAGTGGCTCAAAACATTTTATTTTTCTCAAATCCATGTTTTTAAGAGGTGAAGAAGAAGGAATGAAAGAAGAAGGGAAAATAGATTTGGAATCATAATTTATCTATAAATGGGGGAGAAATAAATGGGTGGAGGGGAGAAATAAGGAAAAACCAAGGTAGAGAAACTCTTTATCGAAGTCAAAACACTCAAATTAGGTTTATCAAAAGAAGAAGACTTTTGACCTTAAGGACTATGAATAACTTCTCTTAGTGATACAAGTCTTGGGTAAACAAACGGAGTATATAGATCATCCAATGAAGGCTATATGCATGAAAATTAAAATGGACCTACCTCCCCATGATGTGTTCCATATTATTTAGGACCCCTTACAGATCCATTGGTCTACTATGAAAATTGAGTACTTACATGATAAAGTAGGTAACACCATAGGCTTTTTTGAAATCCCCTATTTCAATCTACTAGCCTACCACACCCCAAATGACTTTGGATCTATGTGAAGATGAATGTGGAGTTTGAACTTTGATTAAATATAGGAGATGTTCTTTTAATAATGTCTTTTGGTGTGAATTTGACTTTTGAGATTTATGTGTTGCCTTTTAGATATCATTACCTTTTAATTCAAATGATTTGGCTTGTAACTTTCTTGATGGATTTTTTTTTCCTCCTCCATACATATTTTTAAAGCCAAACATTGGTGCTAAAGATGACATTATTTGAAAACTTGGGACAAGGGTGAAGAGAGAGAAAATTCAAAGATTAAGGGGTGTAAGAGTCTTGTAAATCTAGGTGAAATAAAAGTTCTATCTTGACTTCAACCTTGTTTTATCCAATGAGGAAATGAAAGGAAGGGTAAATGAAGAGGAATGATATATGGAACAATTTAAATTAATTCAAATTACAAAAAATGTGACAAAGGGAAAAAATGGTATAAAATGATAGTAAAGTGTGATTCCTTATCATAAGAAAGAGTGAAATGGAGGAAAACATGCTAACATAGATTGTTGGGTAGATTTCATATAACAAAAGAAATAAAAGATAAAGTTTATGAACAAGGATGAAGAACACGAAAAGATGAAAATTTTATGAGGATGGTTGGGACCTATCTATAGTCTTATAAAGTGACTCATAAAAGAGAGACCTATGAGGGTTTCAATAAGAAAGAGAGAAACAAAGTAAGGGAGACTTCTTACAATGTAACTTGTTGGGTGAATATTTTGTCAATCAATGTACTAATAAACAAAATAGGTCTGATCAACCATAGCAGGAAGATTGGTTAGCTAAATGTATAGGTTTACCACATCAAAAGGGGACTAATATTTCCTCTCATTAAGGGGAGGTTCCCTATAAGTATAAGGTACCATATATATGCTAATCTACTATAAATAAGCTGAAAATAACACTCAGTGGTAGGATAACACCATCCATCTCTATTTTTTTATAGATGATGTTTCACAAATCAAAAGAGGAATCCTGATGAAATGATAGAAGGCACTCCTCTTCTTTTAGAAGTGTTGTTTGGTAGACAAAAGGAACCTTTCTAGTGGTGATAAATAACTGTAATAGGGTGCAGTAACACGTTAAGATGAAATGTAGCACAAAGTCTCCACCTTAGCTACTAAAGAGTGAAATATGAAGGATAATGAGGGCACAAAGTCATCCCAAGATCCTTTACATAGAAATAGAAAAATAGACAAACTAAACACAATTGTGGTAGTACAAAGTCTCTCCATAGCTAGCTTTAGGACACCTCCCTGATTGCTTTCACTAATTCTGCTTATTTAATTAAGTAGACAGAAAATGTATTTAAGAAAATAGACATAAGAACAATTTCCCCAACAACCAATCTATTCTAGCACAAAGTTTGAAAAGTCACTTGTTTTCTTATTCAAATAACAAAATATGATCAACAATTTGAGCTCAAAGTCTTAGTAATGCCTTTCAATTTAGGTAGAGTTTAATTTATAATAACTGAGAGATCTCCTAAAATAATAAGAGAGAGTCCAATATATAGCCCTCCAAGAAAGACTTGGGAGCAATAACACATCATGTTGCATTCAATGCCTTGAATACATTTTAAATTCTATCAAGAAGATATGCTGAAATTGAGCATATATTCCCATTTTCTTTTCTCAATGTAGAGAAATAGGTCATGCCATTGAATGTTCATGTTCTCTAATGTCCACCTGGCAGTCTGCTTCTAGAAACATATCTCATACATGGATATTTTTTGTCTTTCTTCATCGTTCCTCCTTTCTTATATGTCGAATCAGGTCCTTAGTTCAATCAGATCCTTAGTTCAATAATTTCTCTACTCTTCAGTCACTTTCCACTGATCTTAACAATTAACATGTGGCACATTCCACTACAAAATAGATCAAGACACTTGGTAGAATTTACAGGACTCTGAGAGATGCTTGTTAAAAGAAGCTTTAAATCTTGTAAAAAACTCAAGATGTAAATTCAAACACTTGTTGTGCTCTGTGGAGTTATAATGAGACACATGGCAAATTCTAGATGTCTTTTGGGAATCCCAAAGAGGATGATAGGTGGCAGCTTCCACTGAGCTCCTAGAGACACTATGGAAACATTTAGGACTCTTTTAGATTTATGTGTATAATGACACATGGCACATTCCATTCAAGTTTAGCCACTTGCCTAGGACCCACCACAATCCTTAATAAAAGGAAGAAGCTATGGATGTTAACACGTGGTGACTTCCATTGAGTTCTGTAGATGACACATGGCATGTTTCACTACAAAATAGATCAGGACACGTGGCACGTTCCATTGCAACTTTATGAGGGACACGTGGTATATTTTAGGATTTTATTTCCTCAGTGGGTTTTTTGTTTTGGTGGAATTTTCCTTCAAACAAAAAGTTTGAAGGAATTCTTTTAGATAATTTATCCAAAGGAAATCTTCCTTCATTTTGCCTCTGCTTTCCATCAGGTTTTCTATCGAGCTTTCTTCCCAGGTGAATTCCTTTAGATAAAACGTCTAAAGGATTATTGCCTTAACCATTTTGCCCCATTATTTTCTTGAAAGAGAATTGTGCCCTCTGTAAGGACTTATTCAAGCATGGAACTATCCTTTGAGTTTTTACAATGGTCCATCTACTCCTCACTTGACCTCTACAAGGATTGTTTGTCCTTTGGTTTTACCTCAGTTTATTTTTAGCTGATCTCAACAAGTGACATGTGGCATCATCTATTGTGAAATAGGTGAGGACACATGGTATCATCCACTTAACTTATAGAGGATTTGGATGCCTTTTGAGAGTCCTATGGAAGATGACACGTGGCAGGTTATAATAAGCTTTAGAAACACTATAGAAACACTTGGGAATCACTTGGATTCATGTGGATGTTGACACTTGACATCATCCGATGGGATTTGATGAGCTTTTGCTTCAGTCTTCAGTCACTTTTGCCACAAAAATTCCAACTTTACAAATTTATTTGGCTCATTGTCCTTCGCAAGGGCACTTGTCTCTTTAGCTTTGGGGGAGTCCTTTGAACCTGTCGCTTAAACTGACTGATTGAACTAACTTTGGTCAATGGTTTAATGGTTCATTCCTTCTTTTTGACTTACTCAATTGATCACTTGAACCAAGCTCTTTGAACTAACTGCGTTGAACCTTTGAACGTTTGGGTGAAGTGCTTAACTTTCCATGCTTGCTAAGGTCATTGAGCCTTTGAACCCATCAAACATTTAAACCTTTTTAGAAGTGGGGTTCGATGGTTCAATTGTTCAATCCTTATTTTAATCTTGCCAATGAACATTTTTGTTTGAATCAAGGCATTGAATGAGCCTCAAAAGTGTTCAAGTGTTGAGGAACCTGCTCCTTTTCTAGAACTCACTTGTTGAAGCCATTGAACCTGTTAAACCTATTAGTCTTTTAACTAAAAAAAGCTTGAATAATTCCCAATTTTGAAATTTTAGAATAATTTTTTGAAATAGAAAGAGATAATTTTGTCTTGCAGGACCAAAATAGCTCATATGTTGTCCCAAAAATGAGTGACATTTTTTGGGTACAACAGCTGGCTCTAATTGGGGAACTTCCATCCATTGTAAGAAGAATTGAAGGGAGTAGGAATCTAGAATCTCTAGTGTCTTCATGTGTGCCATTAGGCTATGGAGTCATGTTACCCAAAAATGAAAGGCATCAAAAATGAAAACAAACAAAAAAATGGAACTAAAAACTATACAAATATACATATGTATAGATGAAATGATCTGGTACTTCAAGAATAAAAGTGTTTTACATGCTATCCACTATGATGTAGAGAAATGATCGTGCCATATTGATACTTTAGTAGGAATCTATTTTCACCATTGTGCTGATGGATAATAAATGGGCCCCTCTAAAGGCAGTCAAACTTTCCATGCATCCCCTTTTGTTCTCTCTTTTTGTCCCACAACAGGACTTGATCTCCAACTTAGAAATCACATTTTTTTTCCTTCTGGTCAAAGAGTTTCTTCATCAAACTTTGATGGGAAGCAATTCAGTCCACCACCATAGTTCTCTGCTCATCCAGCTCAGTCAGACACATGATCCTCTTATCAAAGGGGCTTTCATATTTCTGATCTTCAATTGCCTTAGCCAATTTTAATGTTGGTAATTCCAAGGTGATTGGTATCTTAGCATTGATACCATAAAGAAGTTGGAAAGGAGACATACCAATTGATCTCTTTGGTGTAATGTTATCTACCCATAGAGCATCAACTAATGCTTTATGCCATGTCTTTTGGTTGTCATCTACCAACTTCTTGATGATAGACACCAGGTTCTTATTGTTTGATTCAACTTTTCCATTCCCTTGTGGAAAGTAATTAGAAGAGTGGGAGAGTGTAATCCCATAGTAGAAATAGAATTATGTAATCTCCTAGGAAGTGAAACCAGCTGTATTATTAGTAACAATCTTGGTTGGGACTATAAACCTAGAAATGATATTCTCCTTGAGGAAATTGCACACTACTTCTGAAGTAGCATGCTTGGTTGGAATTTATTCCACCCACTTGGTGAAGTAGTCAGTTTCCATAAGAACATAATTATGTCTAGCACTTGATGATGGGTTTACAACTTCAATAAAATCATTTCCCCATTGCTAGAATGGTTCCTCTATGACCACTAGCTTGAGAGGCAGGGTAGCTAACTTGGGTCTTCCAATAAACTGCTGGTAGAGTTCACATTTTCTTATGCACTTATATGCATCTTAGAAAAGAGTTGGCCAATAATACCTAGCTTGTAAAATTTTATGGGTAGTCACAGGAGCAAAAATATTTCCTTTATAGGCTAGATTGTGCAAGGATTTCAAAATTTATCTTTGCTTCTCTTTGTCTACATAGCGAAGGAACACTCCATCAAGGCTCCTCTTGTATAGGCCATTGTCCCAAAGGACAAAATTGGTAGCCTTTAACTTGATAGTCCTCCTTTCTTTGTAAGATAAGTGAGCAGGAGACTCACCATAAGTAAGGAAATGAGCAATATATAAATACCACTCATTTTTGGTGGAGACAAAGAGGACTGTCGGTGTGTCTTCCACCTCTAATTCTTCATGCTCTATTTCTTTTGGTTTGTTATCAACAATTAATTGGCATAGGCCTTTTCCATATACCAGCTTTGTTGGCTTGATGTCTAGATCAAACTCCTAGATCTTTGAAATCTAATTGTCTCTTTTCATCACAAACTCCTACTGAGTTAGTATGGATTTGACTATGGTATCAAGAACTAAATCTATAGTGTGAGAATGCAAGATGTAGAAGCAAAAATGATTAACTACCTTCACCACTACATAAGCATGCTTCTCCATGTTTAAATACTTTAGCTCATAAGCTTTGAGAGGGAAAATCATGAAAGAAATGGGAGATTCCATACCTTATTTATCCTATTGAACTATAATTGTTAAAATTTTGTGTTTAGAAGTATAAATATATATGATGAACTCTTTGTTGTAGTCTGGACAAACCAGAGTTATGGTGTGGGAAATGGCAGTCTTGATATCCTCAAATGTTGATTTGCCTTCTTTAGTCTAGCTGAAGGTGGCTTTTCCCTTCATCATGTTCATAGTGTGTCAAGTATTCTTAGCAAACTTAGGGATGAACCTTTGTAAGAAAATCACCTTTTTGAAGAAAGAGTGAACAATAGTCTTACTTGTAGGCAAGGTAAGCTCTTGGATAGACTTGACTCTGTCTGAGTCAATATTTATGCCTCATTTAGACATAATATGTCTGAAAAGTTTCCCCTCTATTACCCCAAAAATAGACTTCTTGGGGTTTAAGTAAATGCCATTCTAGTGGCAACACTCTAGCACTTGTTGTAGGTGGTGCATATGATCAGAGCGATGCTTGGAAAAGATGATCAAGTCATTAAGGTATACCACAATGAATTTACCCATCTCATCCTTGAAAGTAAGGCCCATTACTCTCTGAAAGGTGGCACTAGCATTTATCAAGCCAAAAGGCATCCTTCTATATACAAATGTGCCCCAAGGTGTGGTGAAGGCAATCTTGTGTTGATCTGCTTCACCAATTTCAACCTGATTATATGCCGAGAAGCCATCCAGCATTGATAACATCTCTAAACCAGTCACTATCTAAAGCACTTCATCCATGATTAGAAAAAGATAGTTATCCTTCAAGGATGACTGATTCAAATTTCTAAAATCCACACAGAGGTGAATTTTGCCATTTTTCTTCCTTACAGGCATTATGTTTATAACCCATGTGGAATGATGGATTGGGAAAATGATTCTAGCATTTAACATTTTTTGTATCTCAGATAGAATAGTACCTCATATATTTGGATTGTACTATCTAGATTTTTACTTGTAAGGCACCAAGTCAACTTTCAGAGGAATGTCATAGTAGATTTCATTAGGCCTAAGAGACTTCAGGTCATCATAGGAATATGCTAAGATGTCCATGTATTAGCTGAGGAAAATAGTGAAATTGAACCTCTCCTCAGGAGTGCAACATTTACCAATGTTAACCACCTTGGGACCTTCTTTGGTACCCAAATTTACTTGATCAAATTCCTGAGAGGAGCTTGAATCCATTTGCTACTATTTGATCAATCTATCATGTTTTTCAAATAGCTTCTGAAGGGAAACCAAGCCTTTAGGAATCTTATTTCCTTTTAGTTGTAGGAATTTCTCACCTGCATCCATATTTAATTAAAGGGCTAGTTCATGCTTGTAAGGTTCACTGACTTCAAAGTGTAACTGTTCAAAGCTATCTTTTTATTCTAAGAAGGTAATGATTTGGTGATCATCATTGAATATTGCCAATGATTAGCATTGTCAGGCACACTTGGTCAAAAAACTAGTTCAATGGTGTACCTATCTTCTTTAAAGTTTGAGTGAGGAACTAAGAGAGTTGCTAAAATAGTAAGTGCATCAACTCAATTGTTGACTTCCTTAGATATGGTAGAGATGTTGAAATCATTAAATATTTCAATTTAATCCTAGACTAGATTACAGTAGTGGCACAATCTCTCATTTTTGGTTTGATATAAGTTCCTTACTTGACAAACCACTAGTTTAGCATCTCCTTTGGCATGAAGGATTTTGACGCCTTTATCTTGAGTAGCCTTAAATATATGCAATAGAGATTTGTAATCAGTTATGTTGTTGGTGTTGCTAAACTATAACTTATATGAGTAGGGGAAAATATCTCTTTGAGGAGATATCAACACAATCTTGGCTCTTGAACTGGTAGAATAAAAACTATCATCAAATTCTAGATTCCATACCTCATCAAATACTAATTTTTCTTTAGATTTTCCTTCATTAGAGAGGGAAGATCCTTCTCCATTTGTATTGAAACCTACCAATTATTCTGATGTATGATTTGATTCAAACTCTGGATCACATTTAGGGAATTCATCAAGCACTTCATGAACTTCTCCTATGGATAAAAATTAATTACCCATGCCTAAAGATTCAAATAGAATTTGAGCTTCAAGGGTTGATGTTTGAGTGACCACGTATGTTGCTTCCTTTTTAGGGAACAGCCTCTGCATGATGCCTTTGACAAGGATCCTCACTTCAAATAGGTCCATGCTTTATTCTCCACCAACATTCTTGTATAAATTTCACCCCATAAGAATGCTATATGAGGCTGGAACATCAGCCACCAGGATAGTCATCTTGATTCTCTTTTTTAGAAAGGCTGCAAATGCAAATTGGGCATCCTTGATTTGTCCTAATAGAGGTACTTTTTTGTTCTCCATGGAGAAACACCTCCCAAATGTCTTGGTTAGAGTGATTCCAAGATATTCTACCACTTTGGTAGGCATGATGTTGTCAGATGCACCTAAGTCTATGATGCAATTGCTTAGTTTGTGACCATTTATCAATAGGGAAACATAGAAAGGTTCTATTTTCCCAAGGGTAGCTAGAGGAGTAATGACAAGATTGTTTGGGATGGGCATGTTCTATGGGGAATCATGAGTTATCTTCTTATCATATTGTCTTTTAGGGACAACCTTATTCTTCACACACTCAACTAACCTATCCAGTTGCTCAAGATTGGATTGTAAATATTCAAACTTAGTCATTTGAATTCTAGTCTTCTTGACATGATTAATTATGTCAAATGACTAAATTGGACTAGGAACAAAGGAAGGTAATTTAACCTTCTAGTTTTTAGGGGGGAAGACTAATTTGTAAATTTGAAGGTGAAGGCAAACTTGATATACTTACCTTTTTGGTGATCACCGGGTCCTTTGGCTAGAAAGGCAGGGTGGTTCCCCACTTAGCAATTGAAATTGTAAGCTGAGAATGCTCTTCCATTTTTCCCTTATCATCTTGTTGAGATGACTATTTTTGTGACCTGGTAAACACTATGTATGATCCATCAAACACTTCTTCTTTACTCCTGGGTTCATCTTGGTAATTTAGGAAACCAATGTTAGAGTCACCAGCTAATTCTTCTTAGCCTTCTACAAGGAGATCAATGTCATTTTATTGATTCAATTTAGGTTGGAAAGAGAAATCTGATTCTACTTCAAGATATCCCACTGCTAAATTGGTTGGGGGTGCTTTAATGGCAAGTTTCCCCTATGAGGGAGGAAGATGATTTAGCTGCCCTTAATTCCTGGTAGTATTGCCATGGTATGACTAATTTATAAATTTATTTTTTGGCATATCTCTATATGAAGGAGTAGAAGACATTCATTTCACCATTTGCTTTTTTAGAGTAAGCAACTCATTTACCAACTTCTACACCATTGGATCAGTGGTGCCTGTAAATGGATATTTAGAAGATAATGAGGGTCTATTTCTATTAAGATCTCTCCTTATCTTCCCTGCCAAGATGAGATCATCTTCTACCTTAGTGGCCAAATCTTGAGTTACATCAAGGTCTATTTGACCAAAACATCTCAATAGGAAACTCACTTCAGGTAGCTGAGAATTAATGAAGAAACATTTGAGATTCTCAACTATAGGTTGAGCAATTACAGGGATCATATTCCTTAGTTTTCCAAACTTGGCTATGAAGTCCCTCATTGGTTCTTGAGGCTCCTTCTTCATCTATGTGAGCTGAGCTAGAAGGGCATGTGCATCTTCTATAGGTTTGAATCTGGCTTCAAACATGGCTTTGAAGGTGTTCCAGTTAGTTATTGATTGAGCTTATAGATGGTATAACCAGTATGTAGTAGCATCTTATAATGTCTCTACAAATAGTCTAACTGCTACATCCTCATACTCCACTCCAATTACACCACAGTCTATGCTAAAAGCTGCAATGTGTTTATTAGGATGAACTCTCCCATCACCGTAGAATTTGGGGAAATTCTTTTTTGAGCTCATGAAAGCTCATGTAGAGGTGGAGTAAGATTGAGAGGGCCAAAATAATTGCCCCAAGGGCCTTGAACTACCATTGTATGACTATGAAAATGGGGAATAACAAATATTAAAGGGGTGATTATTGGCAAAGATTTATTAATAACAAAAATGGATGCTTTTTCTAGTAATGGAGACTTGACTTTAGTAGGAAGAAAGCTCCTAGTTCATTGGAGGTAAGATGGTGAAGGAAACATATCAAAATTACTTTGTTGTACCAACTCAAATATAGGGTCAATAATACCATTAGTCCTTTAGCTTTGCGTATAGTGTGGAGTTGCTAGATTGTAAAACAAAAATGGGAAAAAACTAACCTTGCTTCAGCTTGAAGCTTGAGGCTTCAAACTCCGCATTCTATCCTAGTTGGCATGGAAGTGGAGGGAGATGGTAAGGATATAATGATAATGGGTAATATACATAATGGAGTCACCAAATTCTATAATGGATAAGGGTAGGGACTACTTCAATCTAAAACTTGAGGCTTTAGAATGCACGTTTGATCCCTAGTAGAGTCACCAAAAATTGTTGGGTGAATATTTTGTCAATCAACATACTGATAAACAAAATAGGTCTGATCAACCACAATAGGAAGAATGGTTAGCCAAATGTGTAGGTTTACCACATCAAAAGGGGACTAATCTCTCCTCTCATCAAGGGGAGGTTCCCTATAAGTATAAGGTACTATATATATATGCTAATCTACTATATATAAGCTAAAAATAACACTCAGGGGTAGGATAACACCATCCATATCTCTTTTTTTAGAGATGATGTTTCACAAATCAAAGGAGGAATCTTGATGAAATGATAGAAGGCACTCCTCTTATTTTAGAAGTGTTGTTCGATAGACAAAAAGAACCTTTATAGTGGTGACAAATAACTATAATAGGGTGCAGTAACATGGCAAGATGGAATGTAGCACAAAGTCTCCACCTCAACTACTAAAGAGTGAAATATGAAGGATAATGAGGGCACAAAGTCATCCCAAGATCCTTTACATAGAAATAGAAAAATAGACAAACTAAAGACAATTATGGCAACACAAAGTCTCTCCACAGCTGGCTTCAGGACACCTTCTAATTACTTTCACTAATTCTACTTATTTAATTAAGTGGATAGAAAACGTATTTAAGGAAATAGATATAAGAATAATTTCCCCAATAACTAAGCTATTCCAGCACAAAGTTTGAAAATTTTCTTTTTTTTTAATTCAAATAACAAAATATGATCAACAATCTGAGATCAAAGTCTCAGTAATGCCTTTCAATTTAGGTAGAGTTTAATTTTTAATAACTGATAGATCACCTAAAATAATAAGAGAGAGTCCAATATATATCCCTTTAAGAAAGACTTGGGAGTAGTAACACATCATGTTGCATTCAATGCCTTGAATACATTTTAATTATGTCAGGAAGATATGCTAGAATCAAACATATTTTCCCATTTGCTTTTCTCAATGCAGAGAAATGGGTCATGCCATTGAATGTTCATGTTCTCCAATCTCCACCTGGTAGTCTACTTTAAAAAACATATCTCATGTGTGGATATTTCTGGTCTTTCTTCATCATTCCTCCTTTCTTGGCTATTGAATCAGGTCCTTGGTTCAATTGGATCCTTGGTTTAATCATTTCTCTGCTCTTTGGTCAATTTTTGTTGATCTTAACAATTGACACGTGGCATGTTCCACTGCAAAATAGATCAGGACACTTGGTAGCATCCATGGGACTCTGAGAGACACTTATTGAAAGAAGCTTAAAACTTGTAAGAAACTCAAGATGTGGATATAGGTGGTGGCTTTCACCGAGCTCTTAGAGACACTATGGAAACATTAGGGACTCTTTTAGATTTATGTATATGATGACACATGGTGTGTTCCATTTGAATTTAGCCACTCACTCAGGACCCACCACAATCCTTACTCAATGAAAGGAAGAAGCTGTAGATGTTGACACATGGTGACTTACACTAAGTTTTGTAGATGAGACATGGCATTTTCTACTACAAAATAGATTAGGACATGTGGCACATTTTGCTACAACTATATGAGGGACACGTGGTGGCTTTTGGGCTTTTATTTCCTCAATGGGTTTTCTATTTTAGTGAATTTTTCCTTCGGATAAAAAGTCTGAAAGAATTCTTTCAGAAAATAACTCACAAAACAAAAACCCAAAAGATTCCAGAAAATATTTGCAAAAGTCAACAAGAAAAATAAATGGATAAAAGATGGTGGTTGTATGAGTAATGTCAGGTCTTATCTGTAGTCTTATAAAGAAACTCACAAAATAAAAACCCAAGGGGTACAAAAAATAAGAGAAAAGGAAAGAAGATAAGGAAGATTATGGTACATTAAGAAACCAAAATACCAAAAGGGAGGACTAAAGGTTTTTGAAATGAAGGAAATTGTTATAGAGGGAGATACCTATGCTTAAGTAAGTTGAAAAAATATTAAATAGATATAGATTAAAAACATGACAAGAATTAAATGTTTAGGTAAATTAATTTTTATGGAATTGAGCATTGGTGGCTCTTTGAAAGCATGGCTATCATTTGTTTGAAGATGATAAGTGCTTGGACCAAGAATGCCTTTAACTAAATATGGGCCCCACCATTTTTGGGAATATTTACCTTCTTTAAAATGGATGTAATTTATTTTAAGGACAAGATCATCATCATTAAAAGTGCATATTTTTACACATTTGTTATGTTATCGGGCAATGCAAGCCTTGTATTTGTAGTTATGTTACAAGGTGAAAAGATGCCATTCATCAAGAAGATCAAGGGTGTGAAGGCTAGCTTCACACAATTCTTCATCATGAATAATTCCATGAAGATATATACAAAGAGAGGGAATCTCAACTTCTAAATGAATACCTAAGTTATAATCATAGAATAGAGAAAATGGAGTTTCCATGGTGGTAGTGTGTATGCTAGTCTAATAGATCCAAAGTTCAAGGTAAAGATGAATATGCCAATCTGTGTGGGTTTCACAAATTGTCTTTTGGAGAATTTTATTGATGGCCTCAGCTTAACCATTGCATTGTCGATGGTAAGGCATGGAATACTTGTAATTGATCTTGAATTTTTTAAAAGATATTTTACATGTTTATTTTTCAAATTACCACCATTATCAAAATTGATGGTATGGGGAATGCCCAAAGTGGAAAATAATTTGATTAGTAATAAATTTAGAAATGGTAGGACTAGTGATGTTAACAAGGGGTATGAAATTTACCCATTTGGTAAAATATTTAGTAGTTGTGATGATAAAAACATGCCCATCTTGGGGGTGAGGAAGTTTACTAATGAGATCAAATCCCTATGTGGAAAATGGCCATGAAAATTTGATAGTTTAAAGTTGGGAAAGAGGTGATTGTATAAGATCATCATGAAGTTGACAAGGAGTGAATTTTTTAGCATATTCAATTACATCCTTTTCTAGAGTAGGCCAAAATTAACCCATACATAGTCATTTACATAATGTAGCATGTCTACTATAGTGACCACCACAAATTCCACCATTTTATTGTTTAAGAAGAGGATTGACCTCATCTTGCATAAGACAACAAAGCAAGGTACCTTCAGTATTGCAAGAGTAAAGGATGTTATGTCAAAATACATATTGGAAATATTATTTATGAATGAATGCTTTTCATGAGAGTCTAAATTAAGATGATAATTTTGGTATTCTAAGAATTGAATGATGTCTTTAAACTAAGGGATTTATCTAATGGTAATAGTGTTGATATGAAACATAAGTGAATCTATTGGTTAAATTGAAGATGGAGATTTTTTTATCTATATAAGAAAAGAAAGATTAGAAATAACTTGATGTGGAGGAAATAGAGAATCTAAAGAGGTAAGAGAGTTAGTAATGTAATTTTTATCTCTAGGAATATGCTCAATAGTGAAAGAGATAAAATCCTTAGCAAGAGTGGTTAAAATTTGATGATAGGTTATAAGGTTATTAGTTATACATTGATAGTCACCATTAATTTGATGAAAATTAAGTTGAAAATGACATAAAGCATGAAGGTATTGAATGTATAAATCAAGAGAAGCTCACATTCCTTAAAATAAGATCTTCATACTCAACCATATTTTTGGTGACATCAAAGGTGAAATGAAAAGATAAAATAATGATTTCAATGAGAGGACTTGTGAGAATGAAACCTACCCCAACTCCTTGAATGCATTTAACACCATCAAAGTGAAGGGTATAAGTATCCTCATTCAATTCAACATTGATTTTAGGGATCTCCTTGATAACTACCTTTGGTTTAATAATACTAGATGGCATGGAAGATTCATCAAGTTGATTGGATTAAAGATTAGTAGTAAAGCTCTAAAAATAATATTTAAGAGAGATAGATTGATTAAGACCTTAAATGTAAATAATATTATCATCTAGAAGGTCATATTTAGGGGAATAAGTGGCCATAATGGGAGCTACAATAAGCTGGTCAACTATGACTTACCTTTTAATATCTATTTGAGTGATGATGCAAAGATGAAATTTCATAAATAAGACCATTCATTTGATAATTATATCTCCAAGAGGAGAGTATTTGGTGAATAAATTATGAAGGGGATCAAAATGAACAATGACATAAGTAGTTTGGTGAAGCATGTAGTAACAAAGCTTTTCATCCATAAAATAGATGGTGAGGTAATCACACTCAATTATGGTATGATGTGTTTCATAGTTGATGAGGCCTCAACTAATGTATTAGATAGCATACTCTCTTCTCATATCATCTTGTTGGGAAATCATTACCCCAATTGAAATAGGTGTGGAAGAAGTATACATAAACAAAGATTTATCATTGGAAAGAGGACAGAGTGTAGGTGGATGAAGTAATGATTCTTTCATGTTATCAAAGGCCTTTTGACATGGATCCATCCATTCTAAAGCAATACATTTATTGAGAATGGAATTGATAGATTGAATTTGATATGCCATTTTAGGAATGAATCATCTAATTACCCCAAGCTTGCCTAAATAAGTATGAATGTTGGGAATAGAATGAGGTATAGGCATGTTGATGATAACACTAATTTTTGTAGGATCAATGCCAATGTTATAGAGAGAGACTAAAAATCGTAAAATTTTTCTAGATGTGACTCTAAAGACATATTTTTAATGATTTAGTCTAAATTTATATTTAATAAGATGGACAAAGATGATAGTAAGATCAGAACGATGATTTTTATTATTTTTATATTTAGAAATAAGATCATCCACATAGGTTTTAACAATTTTTTGAATGATATCATGAAATAAGTGAGTCATTGCATGCTGGTAGGTGGCTTTGACATTTTTGAGACCAAAGGGAATTTTAACATAGCAATAGGTGCCCCATTACATGGTGAAGGTAGTATTATGTTGGTCCTTAGGAGTGATATGAATTTGATTGTATCTTGAGAAGGCATCCATGAGAGATACATTTCATAACTAGCCATGTAATTGATGATGGCATCCATTGAAGGTATATGGAAGTTTTCCCTAGGATAAGCAAGATTAAGATTGTATAAATAAATACAAATGTAAATAACTATAGTGACTTTATTTTGAATGGGATTAATGTTGGATACCCATTTAGAGTAATCCACTAGTTTGATAAATTTAGCATCAAGTAATTTGATGATTTCCTTATGACATAAGGTTGAAACTTTAGGTAGAAATTTTATTTATTTTTTATGCACATGCTTGACATCAGGATAATTAATGATATTATGAACCATAATTCTAGGGTCAATTTTAGGCATGTCCTTTTAAGACCAAGTGAAAGATTCATGATATGTTTCAAATAATAAGCTAAAGTTATCATATTCCATAGGTGAAAGCTCTTGAAAAACTATAATCAGTTGAGGACAAGATGGGGTACTATAATTTATGTGAGTGGTTTCTTCAATAACCATGGTATTACCATCTTAAAAGTGATATGGTGAATTAGGCAAGGATGAAATTGGATTTATTTTAGGATCAATACTAGCAATGAGGTTGTTGAAGCAAGGAGTTTTAGTTTTAAAATTTCCAAGATTATGATGTTGTCAAGGAAGTTGAGGTTCTTCAGAATGGAATAACTCAAGAATAGCTTTTTCATTAGACAAGGTAAGAAGAGGACCATAATATTCAACATTTACTTTAAGATCAAGAATTTTATTTCCATGGTCATCATATTTAGAATGAATCTGACGGACATCAGTTGTCTTGCATCAAGCATAATTTTAGGAGTAGAATAAGTAGATGGAATATAAGAGATGGGTATATTGATGGATTCAATGATGAGAGAAGGATTGAATGTAATGATTGGATCCAAAGGTGTAGGAAATTATATATGTTTGGAAGGTATAATTTATTTTACCACCTAAGGAGTATTAATAAGAGGAGGATTGATAGGAGACACTTAAACCTCAAGATCTAAGGTATAATATATATAAATGGTATGTACATCCTAATTAAAACCATGAATTTGGGATAAAGTTTTATGCTAATTTTAGACATTTAAATCTCTATATTGATATTGGCCCATGATATATTTGTCAACATATGTTGGAAAAATCATACAATCTTGAAAATTAAGGGGAGTTTTAGAAGGAAAAATCCCCATATTGATATATGTATGATGAGACATGATAAGAGGATCTTAAAATAATTTAGCCACTCCAAAATCATTACAAGTGAAGGCATATTCTGGTAAATAAGGATTTTAAGCATTGCATGGAGGAGGAAAGTCAATAATCTTATCAATAAGAGGAATAATGGTCTCATGGTAATAGAGAGGGAGGAAGCCATTATGATATATATGGAGGAAAATTGGTAGTATTTCAAGTTTGTTACAATTCATTGGGCTTATCATCATCAAAATCAGCAAGAGTAACATGTAAATCAAGACACATATTGATGAATTCAAGTGAAGGAGAATTTTTAATCTTAGGAATTATAGGAATATGATATTGAGGTTTAAGATTAGGAGTTCGAATGCTACATGGATTGGGATTAGCTTCATGCTTGTACCACTTTCCATTATGCAATAATTTAATAATTAATTACTAGAAGAAGCAATATCTCACATTTGATGGGTCTAAAGATGACCAAGAAGGATATTGTAAGATAAAGGGAGATCAAAGACCATAAGCTTGGTTTGAATGGTCGTAGGTCCTATGGTTAATGGAATCTAGATATAACCAAATGGCTTTTAATTAGTCTTATCAAAACCACAACAAGTAAGATGAGTTTGTTTGAGATGATATTTGTCATAACCAAGTTGTTGTATAATTCATAAGGATGTCAAATTAATACTAGAGCCTTCATAACCTAACACTTTTTGAATAAGAGTGGTATTAATGGCTTTTTTAATAAAGATTGGCAGATCATCAACACAAAAAAGAATTTCATCATTGATCATATCCTCTTCAAGAAATTTATTAGAAGGTTTGGAAGAGGGACATGAAGTTTCAAGGTGTTGGCATTAGTAGGTTGAAAATAAATATAAGGTGGTTCTTCACTAATGGAGGATGGATCTTAAATTTATTAAAGTTGTTACATAAGAAATTTATGATGATAGGATGAAGTTCCAACCAACTCCATAAGAGGAATCTTACAAGGCATATAGTTGAGTTCTTCAAGAAAATTCTAATGAGATTTAGAAGAACCAGCATGAGTTTTAAGAGGTAGATTAGTTTTGGAAGGTATAGATGTGGTTGGAGGATAAAAAGGAAGAATTTTTTCTTTATGTGCTTCCAAATCAATATTATTAGTGATAGTGTCTTTAATAAGTTATTCTTATAAATATGAATTTTTAGGCTTCGTAACAGGATATTTGTGAGCTGATTTATGATGATAATTGACCTTGGTAGTGTTGACATATTGAGAGTTGTTATAATATTTGTCAAAGAATTATTGTATTCTTGAAGACAAAGATTGATCATACCTTAATAATTGAATGAATAACCAAGCATATAGGAGACAAGAAATTTATTTAACCCTCCACAAGATTCATGAGAATGCCTAATGTCAGTATGGAACCAAAAAAAGAGATTAGGGTCATACCACTTAAGAGGAGCATTGGGATAGATGAAATATTTTAAGGGTGGTAAAAAAAATTTCATTTGTTGAACTGAAAGAGGTGTATGATAAGGTGAAGGAATATCAATCTTATCAACTCCTTGTTTGTTTTGTAGAGAATTATTAGTGATAACATTGGACGTTTGGAAAGATCCTTTAAGAAGTTTTGGATTAGGTTCAAATTTATTCATAAGAAAATATTGATACTTAGCTTAATCAAGAGCTTCATTAAGTATTTGAAGAACAAAGGTTTAAACCTTATATTTAAGAGTATGAGTTAAATTTGGGATAAAGAGTTTGAATAAATTATCATAACTCATGTTATGATCATCCTTATGATCTAAACATTTCCATATTTTGATAAAGTCATGAGTTGATTTAGTTGGAGATTACGTAGCATTGATAAAGTGACTAAGACAATTTTTTAGAAGATCATTGCATTGAAACTTTTTAACCAAGGATTAACCAAATATTCAAGTTGCCAAATGGAATGTTGGGGTAGTTAATTATATCATTATAATACATCAACGATGAAATTTTTGACTAAGAGTTTAGTAGTTGTAAAGGTATTAGTTTGGATCCACTCTTTGTAAAGGTTGTCAAAGGCATTAATAAATAAGGTATGGTCCTTAGTCCCATCATATTTTATAGTTGGAGATATGTTACCAATATCAATGGAAATAATGAAGGGAGATAAAGGATCATTTTAAATGGTTTGAAACATCTTTTGATTCATTATGGGTTGAGGAATAATATTACTCAAGGCATCCCTAAGAGGTGGAGGAATATAATTATGATTAACATGAGCATGAATAGTTGGAGGTTGAGTATCCATGTTGATTAAGTGTTGTTGAAGTTGCATAATTTGGTTAGTATTAAATTTTTTCATAATGTTCATTTGTTGAATGACATGGGATAATAGCTAGGCTGTATCGAGAGGTGGATTGGTTTTTGTAGGAACACTCCCCATATTGGTATTAGGGAGAGGACATATAAAATAAGCATTAGTGGGATTGTTAATTAAACTTTTATTAATCACTCCCACATTATTCTAAATATTTTGAGAAGTTTCTTGGTAAGTATAGAAAGGATTAGATCTATCTACTTCATCTTGAGGTGTTATTAGTACCATATTATAGGTCATAGATGAAGGAGGAGAAGAGGCACCGCAAGAGTTATAGTGATTTTGGAAGGAAAAGAGATGAAAAAATTAACATCCCATATAGTACCTAAATGGATTCAAGCTATCCAAGAAGATTCTAATAAGATATTTCATTCTCACTGAAGAGAGATGAACAAAATGCAAAATTGGAAGAATAAAGAATTAGATTGATAAATAGGGAAATTAGGAAATAGTAAAGGTTGATTGAGTCAATATAATATAGAAAACAAGTCCTATAAACTATACAAGGTCAACTAGGTCAATCTAGTATAGTGAATAGAGGTAGGAAAAAGATGAATAAGGAGCTATAGACTATATAGGGTTGATTGGGTCGATCTAGTACAGTGAATAAGAGATGAAAAAGATATAGGGTTGACTGGGTTGATCCATTATAGTAGATAGGGAAAAATAAAAATATGGTAACAAATTATGAATTGAGACAATATAATTTATATAGCTAATCTAGGAAAGTAAGATATAAAAGGAAACAAATAATCAATTGGATTAACATTGGTCAATCCAATTGTGGCACATAAAATTAAACCTTGCAATAAAATTGGCTAATCCAATTTTTTTCACACACAATTGAATAAAGAGAAATAAAAAAACTTGGAAAGTAAAGATAACTAATTGGTCAACCTGATTGTCAATCAACCTGATTGTCAATTAGATTATTAAGATATGATTTTTAATGTGATTGGAAGTTGGCTATAAGTCAGGTACTAAATAGCAATCTAAGGATGGTTTTATGTAGTTTAGGATAAAAGGGACTATAATGGAAATGATATAGGATTGGTATTGGGGCCTACCCCCTCACTTCACACACCACAACAATAAGGGTTTTAGGTACTTAGCCAAAATATACCATTAACCATGCTTTATACTTGACTAGAGCATCAAGTCAAATTCCCCCTTGGTTATGTAATACAAGTAGGTTGGACTAGGGTAGATAAAATTTTAAAGTTCTTATTTATGTTTTTTGATTTGGTCATGTGTGAATAAAATAGAAATAATGAGAATAAATGATAAATTGAAAATATCCTAATTAAACTATGTGAACTATCATAAGCATGCAAGCAACAAGAAAATAAATGTGTGAGCTGATTACTAATAGATATAAGGTAAATTATAATTTGAAACAAGGTATAGTATTGAAACTATATGCACAAAATATAAAACAACATCGATAGGGTCAAACTTGTACTACAAAATCAAAGTCTAAATATGAACTGGGTTAGGAGGGTCGATCTAGTTATTTTAGATAATACAAAATATAAAACTAGGCTAGCAGTGTCGATCTTGTTGATTGTGTAAGGCAATTTTTGAAGACTAAAACCTATGAAATGAAAGATATAAAATAAATAGATAAAGTAGAGAGGAACCTTGGTGGATCATAGATGTAATGAAGAAGATTGTTGGTCTAAAACTTGGAAGTATTCTTGAAAAACACGTAAACTAGGTCGATAGTATCAATCAAGATGTAAAAGAACCTGATGTAAAGTGATAAAAATATAAAGGGTAAACTAGGTCAACCTAGTAGGCTAAAATAGGTGTTTGAAAGGATGGAAACACTAATTGGGTTGACTAGGTTGATCCAGTTGCCTGTTCCTAAAACCTATGCATAGATAAAAATAGCTAGGTTGATAAAATCAATCAAATCTGTCAAAATATAAGATCAAAATAAATAAAATAAATAAAGGTAAAAGTGAAAAAATCATACAAGGGTTAGTTCAGATTAGGTTCACCTGAATGTATGTAATAAAAAATGCATCATGTTTATGAATTAATCCTAGATCAGATAAGGTAGATCACACCTACTTTTATGATTGGGGATACACATTTTAAGTAGGTGCATGAACAATATGGGGATCTGATAGACCCAATTATGGGATCAATTATATCACTTTTCAAAACATATCATGCTAAGAAGGGTTTAAAATCTTACAGTTTAACAAAATTGCACAACAAGCCTAACGGAGTCCTAAGGTTTTAAAAGTTCACTCTATTCTAATAACAAGAAAACAAAATCTAATCTAGTGTACACCAAATCTTGTTTCACAAAGTGGGGATTAGAAATAACAAAACAAACATGTATAGAGAACTTCACTTAAATTAATTATGAGTAACACCATAATACATAAAATATGAAAGATAGTATTATTCGAGCCAACACTTATGCTACTTATATCTATTAAAAGAGAGGAGAACAAAGTTAGCATATATTTACTTTAATGTGAAACCATAAATAATAAATATCTACCTTGGTCTAAGGGGAATTTTAAGATGTTATTTTAGTTTCTAAGGATCACTAGGAAAGGCCAAAGCATCCAAGACTTATCCATAAGACTATATTATCCTAATAAGAAACCTACGCTAAGTATCCTCAAGTAGAATGGTGGAAGAGTAGATTGTGAAGAATCATAAGAAAATAATAACTCTTGATTTCACATATCAATAATGACCAAAATGATATTTTATATATAGGTGGATCTTACACTAAATCCTTCTGGGAACATTAGTTATATGGGACCAACCCAATCAACTAAATATATTTTTAGGGATAATTTACTAGGTTTGTGTTAGGTTAGCTAAAAGGTTAACAAACCAAGAAAGTAAAGAATACCCCTAAACTATATTGGGTCAACTTAGTTGACCTAGTACAATTGATAGTCAAAAGGGAGTTTAAGGCAAGAGAAAAGGGGCAATGGAAGAGGAAAATACTAGAGGAATACTCAAGGGAGGAGAAGTAGCTTAGGTAAAGGTTTTAGGATCTATTTTGATTGGTAATAACATGGTGAAAAGGGACAAAAATAATATGAAAGACCAAAGGTTTACCTACTCCTTTCCTAGTTCATCCCTTAGGGCATGCACTCAAAGAGATTAAGTTTTGATGGGCTCTTACAAGATGTAATGCATTAATAATCAATAAAAGTTAAATATAAAATGTGTATATAGATGTGAGTTGGGGTATGGTAACACTTTGGGTGTGGACAAAAATTGTAGATGGATCAATAGATACTAGTGTTGGTTGATTAGTTATGGGTTGTGACATATTAGTACTGGAGTTGGAATGGAACCCATATTGGATCGAGAGATATTAGTGGTGGCTAATAAAAATAAAATGACACCATGGATATCAAATGTTTTATGGATCCTTATAGTGGCATACCATAGGTGAATTTAGAGGATTGGGCATGAAGATAAATGTGAATATGTATGTCTCACACAATAATGTAATGACTAAGGATGATTGGATTATTATATAGGGTAAATTTTAGGAATGCCCTCCCTAATGGATTTAGGAGAGATAGGAGGACTTGGTTAATGTTCTATGGATGAAGATGATGTATGTGGCTTAGTTTCTTTTTTTGATTATTTCTTAGTTAAAACCATGTAGTGCTAAATAAATAAATATAAATGCAAAGTAAACAAAAATAAATTGTTTTTTATTTTCTCTCTAATTAGTGAAGATAACACAAAAGTGAATCAAATATTACTTATACCTTTTCCTTTTAAAAATTATTCTTTAAAATATGATGGGGAATTTATCTTAACAAAAGACCTGGGAAAAGGTATGTTAAGGACAATATTAGGTTTCTTTAAGGATCATGTCATGGATATACCTAAAAGTACAATATGCCTAGATCTATGTTGGAGATGGTACATGGCTTGATATTGGGGCCCACTCCCTCACTTCATGACCCTATAAAAATAAGGGTGTTGAGTACTTAGATGATATATCATCAACCAATTATTTATACTTGACCATAACAAAAAGTTAGTTTTCCCCTTGGTGATGAAATCCAAGTAGGTCCACCTGGGTGGGATTATTTTTATTATTTTTTTGATAGTTTCATGGTTCATTTGTTTGTGAAGAATAAATGTGGCTATGACGATAAACTAACCAAGCTAATTATTTTTATGTGTATAACCTAAGAAATTAATTTGATGAATGTAGTTATTTTTAGATTCCCAAAAAAGTAAGTTTTTTTTATTTTCTCTTTTTGATGAAAACAACAATGAATAACTTGCTAAAAATGAAAAGTTAAGAAAAATAACTTATAATGAAAAATCAATAACTATGAGTCTTAAAAGTGTTACACTAGGTGTTCCATAATGTTTAAGTATTTTTATGTGATTTTATTTTATAAAATAAACTAACAAAAACTCAAAAGAAAAATCAGGTTTAAATTGAGATAAGGTGTACTTGTTTAATTGGTTGTGCACCATTGATCAAACAATTGTGATAGATAATTTTGGCTATGAAATAATACCTATACACATTTAAAAAACTAAAAGATATATTAATTAATTAATAGGATGGATTTCTTAGTAAAATACTAGTTTTAAGAAGGTGTAAACTTCCCTTCCTGGATGTCAACCCACCTATTTAACAATTAAGATAATAAAAATGATAATAAAAATTACAAATGTTTGTTGATAATTTATATAACATATGATTTTAATAACATATATTATTCCTTCATTACATTAATATGGTCAAAATAACTAAGACAATAATCCTATGTGGCTTAGGTATCTTCTTGGATAATTTTAAGTTGATTTAAGATATCATCAATGTTGGGAGTGAACATAATCGCATAAATAATAAAATTGTGCACAACATCACTTTGATCATCAAAGAGGGGTTGGGGAAAATTTTTTAAATTGAAAATGCTAAGTATTTCATGATAATATCTAATAATTCTCATTTAAAGATATAGTTCATGTTTATAGAAAAATAGGCAATTAGAATAAACCAAAACTATGTTAAAAATATATAGAAATAGGTTCAAGTTCTATAACTTAAGAGTTTTGATAGGTATTGGTGTCGATTCATAAAATTAGTATCAATTTTAGTATGATTGATGAAGATCAATATGATTGACATCAATTCTAGTAAAACTTCCTAAAAGACTATGAATTTGGACTATGATTTATGAAAATGGATTCTAAGGATAATAGAGGTAGCCTAAGGAGAAAACTAATGGAAATATTACACCAAATAAGATAGATAATGAAATTATTCTAAAAATGAAGTATAATACTGATCTTGAAATTATTTTGGATGGTTTTTATGGATTGGTGGTGTATTATGGCTTCCATATACCAATATAAAGGATTTGAAACTTTGATAAAGCTCAATTAGATATCCTATCGTCTATGTCATAAGGTATCCTAAGCATCATTAATCTCTTCAGCATCATGTCAACCTTTCAACATTGTTTTGAGATAGTTTAGATGAGTTGATGCCATGTATAAGTAATTCTCATTTATTGAACATAATAAAAAACTCTCATGGGAGATCATTAATGATTCTACCTTTTCTTAAAAAAAAAATCTAAAATGGTTCTAGTCATGTGCTAGTTTGGCGAGAAGGTTGTTTACATTATCCAACAAGATTTTCATTGAGGGTAAGTTATTATGATGGAGGGATAAATTATATTGAATTAATATTTTTAATATATTTTTGGAAATTTGGGAGGTTATAAAAGGGGTAAATGGTAATTAATGAATTAATTACCATGAGTAAATGTAAATAATGGTGTTGGATAATAAATGAATGGGATTATGACATATAATGACACTTATTAGGTAGCATACATAAAAGTAGTGTCTACACATTGTGGTATATAGGGTATCATAAAATGACCAAAGATGGTTAAGGCTAAGATATATGCTTTTTGAGAAATAAATCAATTTAGAAGCATTATCATTAGTCGAGGGATTGATAAAATCAATTTTAAATAACTAATGTAGGGATTTATCTATAATAAAAAATAGAGAGGGGGCCAAGAGGAAGCCTTCTCTAATGTAATCCTAAATATCAATAGAATCAATAATATTACCATCAATTGAAAATACTACATAATCATATTTAAACATGATATTAACTGTTTTAAAAAACATGTCTTAAAAAATAGAGTCTTTCAACAATATATCAATAAATGACCATTCAATTTTATCATAAGCCTTTTCAATATTAAGATGAATTTTACCAACATGCTATATAGAATCAAGAGCCCACTCTACCCTCAATAAACCTAGTTTAAATTTATTAAACAATTAGAGGAAACAAAGAAGAGACTCTCCTAGCTAATAGCTTAGAAAATATTCTTTTAGATACATTCATAAGAGTGATTGGACTCCAATTTTTAACCTGATTTTGGTCGTCATCCTTTGGAATAACCTTTATGACACCTTTATTGATCTTAAGACCCATGGAGCCAGTCTCAAATTATTACTTAAAAATAAAAATATAATCACACACAATTCACTCCTTATTGATATTATATAACTCAATAGGGAAAACATAAATCCTTAGGGACTTATTATCCTTCAATTAATCAATTGTCACTTTCACCTCATATAAGGAAATCTCGTTGTCAAGAAAAGCAATTTGATTATGGGAAACATTTTTAAAAATATACATAGGGCACAAAATTCTGTTAAATTTAATTTGAGGATTCAAAACATTTAATCAAAAGAGACTATAATATAAAGAGATAAAAGAAATCATCTCTATCAAATCAGTGAAAACAAAACCACCACAATCAATCATGGGGATATTTTTTTGTAATGTTTCATTTTTAAAAATCAAAAGAATAATTTGAAACCTTTATCTCCAAACTTAATCTAGTTTAATCTAGACCTAATCTAAGCACTTCTAGCTATATATATTTTTATTTTCATTATCTTATTCTCAATTATGGCCTTGTTTTCAATAAAGATGCCATTATTAGGATAATTTTGTATGGAATTTTAAAAAATAATCAACTTTTATTGAATAACTCAAGTAACCTTCCTTCTTATCTTAGACTTGATTTTACCATAACTTATAAATTTTTTTAACTCAATTCCATGTTATTATTCCATTTAAAAATATTGTATGAATAATCAATGGTAAGTCTACCAATATTCCAATAGGTACATATCCCCTCTCTACAATCCAAATCATTCAAAAGAGAAACATTTAGCTTATATATACCTTTACAGTCAGAAACACCCATATACATTTTATTATTTAGAGAGACATTAATATCAATGGGATGGTGGTTATAAATGGTGAATGGAAGTACATCCACATAATTTATATTATCCTCATGTTAATTATTAAACATGACCTTATGACCTTTTGTGATTTTTAATTTATTGGAAGTATCAATAATAGGAACATGTTTAGTTTTTATAGATAAATAAGAATTTTTCATGGTAGTAGATGAGGAATAACCAAATGTTTAACCCTAAATTTATATATCTGAGTATTTAGATTTAAGGAGATTACATTACATTTTACACAAAGTTGGATAAATCATATTATAGATTATGATTAAAATATAATTAAGTTCATTTTTAGTGATTTAAAACCAAAAAAATTAAAAAACATGACATCACAAGCATAATCCCTTAGATTGGGAAAGGTCTAGGAGAATGCAAAGAACTAGAAAAACATAAACCAAAAGCTATACCTTTCAAATTGATTCATTCTCCAAGCCAAAATAAAGTTTTTTTGTGACTAGATTGTAGAGCTAGGATTCTTTAACAATGTTGCTTGTTCATTTATATTGGATATCCCCTTAACTATAATTTGTTTAATTAAAGAGTGGAATAAATGTTCAATATTTTCAATGTGTTTTTACAAAATTTATTTTCTAAAAAATCTTGTTAAATTCATATTGATCCTTGTATTTATAGATTTGTCAAATGGATTATAATTTTTGGATGTTAATATAGATTAGTGTATAGAATTAATTTAGAATTTATTACTCAATTCAATAAATATTTTAAAAAGAGGTTGTATTATGAGGCATGTCCTCTAAACTTTGATATTTGCCTGTATTGATGATATTACATCATAAAGTTTTCTATGATGTCATGATTATGTCAAAATTTTAGATATTTTATTTATATTTGAATATTACATAATTATAAATTATCAAAATTATATGTATTTTATGTTTAAACATTTAATTTTAATAGACATGCTAATTAATTTAGATTATATTCTATATGATTTAAGTAATATCAAAATATTACCATTTTTTCTATTAAATTTCCACAAAAATTACTTACAAAAAAATAATTCAACTTGGAATGAATTAGATAAATTTGATTATTGGTTATAGTGTATTTACCCAATCAAGGATTTCCCATGTGTCTTAGAATATGCATGTTAGGTGTGCAAGAACATTTGGGTGTTTGAGTGCTTTCTAATCTACATTATGTGTTGTTACAAAAATTTGTTATGATTGTAAATTTGACGTGAAAGTGATGAAAATTAAGTGTCTACATTTTTACCCTATTTGGAAGGGTGTTATGAGACACTATATGAATCAAAGAATTTTTAAATAAGTAAAAATTCATTAGAATTATTGAATAATGATTAAATACTGATGTATTCATGTTTTTATTTATTTTCATTCAATTTACTAAAATTGAGTTCATACTGATACCCCAAATTTTATTTGGGACACCCACAATAAAGGAGTTGAAAATAGGGCCCTAGGGAAGAAAAATGGGGAAATGGAAGGGTGGGGGTAAAAATTTGAATTTTGAGCTATATATTTACACCTAGGGGTGAAAATGTTTCATTTTCACCCTCCCTTATTGAGACTTGTATTTATATTTAGACATAAGACCTTTGACTGAAATGGAATGCATTTTGTGATAGAGCCACCTTGGTGAATGAGTCTATGAGTAGTAGTAACTAACAAAACATCACTAAGTATATTCATTTTTTTGAAAGGTTGAGAATTTAATATGCATTATAAGTAAGAGGTTGAATGATATCATTACTTTTTAAATGATGAAATTGTGCCCACAAATAATGATATCGCTAATAAAAGAATGATATTGCCAATAAAATAGTGATATCACTATGATAAATGGTGGTATCATGATAAATATGTTGATATCACCAAAAAAAGTCTAGAAACACTCAAACAATGAGAACACCTATTCAAAGAGGAAACTCCTTAATGATGAGAACATGGTATAAAATTACAAGATCACCCTATTAAGTGGAGATGTCATCCTTACAATCAACAAGATCATAAAAAGACCAAAGGGGCTAAAAATAGAGATAATACCCTATGAAATAATGAAATCACCATGAAAAATGATGATATCACATTACTAAACAATGATAATTTTAATAATGTCCAAAGGGATGAAAATAATGATAACACCTCAGTAATTTTCATGATCACTTTGGTAAATGGTGATAATGCCCTACTAAATGGTGGGATCACCAAAATGGTAGAAAACACCTAGGTGTAAAAATAGACTAAATTTATAATTAGTTGGTATGATATGAATGATGAATGTTTTATGTTAAATAATTTTAATACTTTCTTGTGATATGAAAATGTGGTAAGGTTGTATGGATAGAATTATTTGATTGGTAGGAATCAATTTCTATGATGATCTCTTGTGAGTAGTGCGTGTGCATGATATGATGACATAAAATATGAATAGAGGATACATTTTCAGTCCTTGAGGTAGTTATATTGAGGTACATCACATAGATGTTAATGATTTAAGCGGATAGAGTGTTCTTATCAACACTATCTGAGCACTAGTATTCAGAGACTAGAAGATTTCACTTGTGTACTAGATAGGTGATTATGACATTGTAAAACATGTAACATATTCTATACATTCCTATTTCATGGGATATGATCCAATAGATGTAGAAAGGTTGATTATCTATGTTGAAAGACATTATTATTGCAATTGATGCCACCATCATGGATGAAGTCATAAACATTGATGCCCTAGAGGACATAGCCTTCCAAATAGATGGATCACAACCACTAATTGATTAGGAGGTAGTGATTTCAATGGCAATTTTTAGTACCATATTTATGATTAACAAGAAAGGATTATATTTTCACATTATCTTGATAGGGGTGATCCAATATATAATGGGCTCAACCACGCATTTTACCTACGACCCAACAATATCAGCTCAATTGTATAGATATTTACATATGATGGATTATTAGTGGGGGAAGACTATTAGACCCTACACACTACTCCATATATAGTCATAAGATCCCATTAATATAGATAAATTGGTGGGTGACCATTAAAATTGAAAAATAGGATATCCACTGGTATATGGATTGTAATTTATAGGAGGGGGATGATGGAGCCACCAAGGAGACATACTTATATACAAAATCCGTTGATAAGATAGTGTATGGATATTTCATCTCTTGAAGCTATATTCAAATTTAGTTTAGCTGGTGCAAGGATGTCATTATAACTTAATATATAACCATGCAATGTTACACTAATAGTCAAAATAATTTTATAGTTGAGTGTTATCTATTTGAATTCATATAAAGGTAGTTTGGCTAGTAGTAGGATGTGCCTGATGGGCCTCACTATTTTTCCCATGTGACACAAGATATTAGTGAGTGGGCCCCTTATTATAAGAGTATAAATAATGGGTGGATTTATGATAGTTTAATGATTGGTTCTTAGATATGAGGGTGGACTGGCACATGTGGGAGTCATTGAGACCTATGTAGTTTGGTTTTCATATTCTAGGATAATATAGATGAATAAACCTATATCTCTATGGGAATAATAGCTAAGGCCATGCCATATATGGTAGAGAGAGGAAAGGATAGTGCCTTAATAGGTATATGGGTAGTGGTTTAGGCCATTTCAAGTGGATATTTATACACATGTACTATTTTAATATGTGACTTTATAATAGTTTCATTTACCACATGGTGTGTACATGTCTATATAATATGGATCATAAAGCATTGAAAACAATAATACTAGATGCAATAGTAGTAGAAGTGACATAAAAATCAATGCTAATGGGGATCCCCATATCAATATGGGAGAGGGCCCAGGTCTAGACATAGATGAGGGACAAATAAATGCTCAAGATACAAATGAGACCCTCGCCATTATAGGAGAGTCAGGATAAACACTAGACTAGGTAAGGCCATCTCAACTAGAGATTTTAGATGATGTTTAGGTGATTTTAGGAATTATGAAAATTGATATTTTTGACAAAGTGATAGCTATATAGACTAGATAGGGATGTGGTGGATCTATGGATATAGTTTAAAAGTGCATAGTGAGACCACTAGGTTATAGTGCTAGATTGTAGAGAGACAAAGGCATCGATACTTTACGTCATGATAGACTTAGTTATTAGAGGGGTCATTTTCATATCCTTCCCCATAATTGATATGTGTGGATCTACCAAAACAACCACCACCATCATCAAGTACAACATGAATATTTGGGTCAAAATCTTAGAGATGATAATTGTAGGAGATGATATTTTGATTATAGATCTAGATTTTGTATTTTTTTTATGTATATGTATATATTTATGTATATAAATTTATTTTTAGATGTATAATAATATTTATTCTTATCACCTAATGTATATGGAATCTGATATTATTTTGATATATGTTGTTGCTTTTGATTCATTGATATTGACACATGTTACAGATTAGATCTTTGATAATGGTGTGGGTGTATATTTTTTTGCCATGATTTAGGTTTTTCATTTTCCATGATGATGGTGTGAATTATCTACATATCAAATTTGATTGATGTTGATTTTTTTATTATCAATTTTTTATGATATGAATATGTTTATGACTAGTTATATATTCTAATTTCAATATGCACATCTTATTTAGCATAGATGTTTCCATGTTATTCAATTTATTTTTTGATAAAAAATGTAATGATTTTTGTTATTTGGTTTTGGTATATGATCACATGTAAACCATCTTATGAGGGGATGATTTCTCTTTGCACAAAATTGATATGTAAATATATCAGGCATTTGATTATTAATTTTTCATATAATAGTATGCATCATAATTATAAAATGAATCATGATAACATTGAATAAAAATTGAATATGGACTAATTTAAATTAAAATATTAACAAATCAAGATCAAGATTTGAAAAATCAAGACCTAAATGTAAATCAATATGCACTAAATAAAGGTAGACCAAAAATAAGTAGATGGAAATGTTAAAAACTTAAAATCAAGATGTGGATAATAAATACCTAAGAATAGAATATAATACACTAAACATAATCTGAGTAAAAAAATAAGCAATAAAGAAAATAAAAATAAAGCATATTAGAAACCATTGAACAAACAAGTGATCGACATTGTGAAAATGTGAGAATAGGGCATTAATTTTTATGATTCATCACCAAGTCTAAGGAGTGCCATATAGGATATCATTAAAAGTTATATGAAGAGGGGGAATATAAGAACTAGGAAGGGATGATTGAGTTAACTTCAAATGCTCCATGAAATTGAAGGATACCTACATAGTTTATGTGGACCATTAGGAAAAAATTAGTTCTCTGAAGAACTAGGAAAGAATAAAAATGATGACAAAGATTTAGATGAAAAGGATAAAATAGGAAAATAGGAATGGCTTACAAAATGGTGAGATCATAATAGAATAACTTGTAAAATGGGAAGAACTTAAATGAGAATAATTCACAAAAGGTGAGAGACAAAATGATAATAAAGGGGGAAATGGAAATGGAAATGGAAATTATAGTTGTTGAGTTGTCCTAATCAACCCTATGTATCCACACATTCCATACATAGTCCATGTGGAACTTAGGCTGATGTAGTTTTCCTATAAGTTAAATGGTAATGAATGGATAACACTATTCTTTACAGTGAAGACATGCACCGAGGTCATAGCATAACACCTAAGTGAATGGGATAAGCTAAATGTTGTTTGAATGATTATATTTGATTTATTATAATGGAGATATCATGATTTGAACCAAAACATTTATAGATGTGATTTATGTAATTCTAAAGGAAATATGTATCTACATGATAATAAAGTGGTGTCACATATAACATAGATAATAAGGATAGACACTATCTAATAAGATGATGAACTGTGCCAAGGTATTGTGCCTTCATATCTCTTTTGGGGAATTTCTAATTTTTTGTCTTGTTAAGATTTTTGAATTTTCCAATATTTTTGGGTTTCTGGAATAAGATATATAATTGAGTATTTTACATGTAGAATGTATAGGTGAAAATAAACAAATGTGTAGTGAACTATGTATAAAATTAAAAATAACCTTGGGTAGGGTCTCAAATATAAGTTAAAAGTGACTGAAAAGAGGCTAGCTCAAAAAATGGAAAAAATAGGGTATTTTTAAAAAGAGGGGAAATGTGAAAGGACTATTGTTCCATAGAAACATAGAGGCATGAAATAACCACCCTTGAAGATAAACTTAGAATGTAAAAGAATGGGGTCTGATGGGAATGCAGGATCATCAAAAAGATAAAATAAGTCATGTCAAGGAATATCAAGTAGGGAAACCATGCAAGAATAATTTTGATATTTTGAAATTATACTTATAAGGATATAATAATAATGACCCCACTTGAACTATGTGTTTAAATATCCTCTATAATTACCTATAGTCCCTATAGCTCCTAATCAAGATCAAGATAGTAATAAGAGATAGGGGAAAGATAATGCTAAATTGAGGAATGAAAAAAATAATAATGGTAAGAAAACATAATGTGAATGAAGTTCCTCCAACTAAGGGATTTGATAGGCAATATTTGATCAAGTCAAGCATAAAAATACTTGAGATAGTGTTCATGGGCTCATGAACTTCATACACTTACAGTGTAGCCAACCTTTACTCCCTAAAATAATATTTTTTAGTGACAGTGAAAGGACTTATCCAATTAATCTCAAATTTACCTTTATTCTTGCATTTGGTATTAGTTATTTTATGATTATCTTTTAAGACAAGATCGCCCACTTCTAACTTGCTTGAGATGATGTTATTTTTATATATATAGCATAAATGATTTTAATGTGCTTTGATATGACTCAAGGTAGCTAGTAATCTCTCATCTAAGAGTTACATATATTATATCTTGGTAACTCTAGAGTGTTTATCATCAATGATATGCTACGATGAAATACATAGAGTGGGAAAATCAATCGAAATCAGTAGAATGGATTCAAATCAAAAGACTAAGGAGTATGGTTTCAAAATTTTGGGAGTGAATACATTAGTATGGTAGGCCCAATGGGTAGTAAATAATTAAAAATACAAATCTTTTCCATATTTGTTAAAATTATCCTTAAGTAATTTCATAATTATTTTATTATATGCCTCAAATTGGACATTACCTTAAGGGTAATAGGGCATAGATCATCTGTGTTTAATATGTTATTTTTTATAGATAATTTTCACATATTTGTTCTTGAATGACTTTATATTATCATATATAATGGAAGAGAGAATGTCATAGTGGTAGATGAGGTGGTTCAAGATGAATTTGGATATATACTTGTTAGTTACATAAGTGATAGGGATTGCTTCAACCCATAGTGAAGTACTTGGTAGATGTTACGATTTGTTTATGGCTATCTAAAAAAGTGGGGTTTATTTTTCATATGAGATAAAGGCCCCATGAATAAAATGGTAAAGAATAAGTAATAGGGTGACATGATTGTGAGGGAACATGAATTAAATCCCAATGTTTTTGGAAAGTGAGACATTTATTGACATGAGCATATGCATTTTCTTCCATTGTTATCTAATAATATCCTATCCTAATGAGTTTCTTGTTAAGGACCAATCAACTTGTATGTGTATCAAAAATCTTGTAATGAACACCTTTAAGTAATACTTTATATTTTATTAAGGTCAAACATTAAATAAATGTCCCAGCATAACATATAAGATAAATCATACCACCAAGTAAAGTGTATCAAGATGTGTTTTGAATAAAAGAAATATGTTGGTTGTATGTTAGGTTAATGGGAAGAATGTGGTCTTGGATATAGGTATGGACATCTTGGTACCAAGGGTAATTAGGAAAAATAATATTAAATACATTTTTAGTGCATGGATGACTATAAGTTAGCATAATAAGGTTTAAAATAATAAAATTATGTTCCTAAACATTGTAAGATATATCTATCAAATATTCAATGGCATCCATGGCATCAACTAATCCATTTTTGGTTATTGGTATCTTCTCAAATTGGATACATGCAAAGTGTTTTTTGATATTATCAACCATGATTTTTTAGGGCATGACTTTATCATACCCAGTGTGATATTTGTCTATATCTTATTTGATAAATAATTGTGAATCACCATAGGAAAACTATTATCGAATGTTACACTATACTAATAGTTAGAACCCAAAAATGAGTTCCTCACATTCGATAATATTATTGGTGAATGGGAAATAAATTTAAAATGCCTTGGGAATTCTATTTCACTACAAGTAAGTAGTAAAATACCTACCTCAAAACCATGAGTTGTGAAGGAACTATTTAAATATATCTTCCATTGAATTGATTCTTTAAGAGTGAAGTAAAATTCATTAGGGATATACATGTGTAATGGATGAGTATCTAAAAAAGGTCCTTAAAAAATTTGATCTACAAGTCCTTTCCCTATGATGGATTAATGATTAGTATACTCAATGTAACATTAATTGAGTAATATGATACTTTTAGCCATATGACTAGTCAATGTTACTTTAGAAAGGACATATTTGAGAGAATAAACCTTAGAAATGATAATGGTGTTATTGTTCATCAGATAGTGACATAAATTCTACAATGAAAATACCAATGATAGGCATGCACTATTTGTTGAGGAATACTTGTGTTCATGACAAACCAACATCCTATTTAGATATACACTATGTGTTCTTTGCTATTTTCAACATTTTGAGTCCATGAGTTCCCCTAAGGCATGCTCAATTGCTAAGATATAAATCAATATGGGTTTACCAAAAATTTGCAAGTCCAACACTAACAAGTTTTCAAAATAGGTTTTAAGTTTCTCAAATTCTACTTGGTATTTGACATTCCATTGAAAATTGGTTCCATTCTTAAATATATGGGTGAAATGAAGGCATAAATCAACTAGTTATCAAATTAAGTGGTGATTAGATTGAATTTTTCCATTTAAAAATGTAGAGAAATTTCAAATTAGAATGTGGAGGAATTTATGTGATGGTATTCACCTTATCTATATAAACTTAAATTTCATGGCCAAAAATAATGAAGGATAAAACTTTTTATGATGCTTCAAAGATATATTTATTTGGTTTGAGTTTCACATTATATTCCCAAAGTATTTGAAATAATCTTTGTATAACTTACGGATGTGCATCCCATGTTATTAACTTTCATCAGATGTCACTGACATTGTCCTCAATAGTGTCAAACATCATGTAATGGAAGATGATAGTGAAGGCACATTGGTATATGGCACCATAATTATTTAAGTTAATTATAATGACTTGATAATAAAATTTTCTTTATAGGGTGATGAGCATTGTTTTGTTTGATTCTATACTTCAATATTGATCTAGTTGTATCCTGAATACCATCCATGAGGGATAGCATTTCATAACCTATTGTTGAATACACAATCATGTCAATTTTTGGTAATCACATATCATCCTTGGTACATGATTTTATATCCCTAAAATTGGTTCATAAATGAATGCCTACCAGTTTATTACTAATTATAATTATATTAGATATCTAATCAAAAGAATCAATTCATTGAAAAAATTTAGCCTCTAATAAATTTAATAATTATTTATTGACTAGGACGGTAATTTGGGGATGTATTTTGTATAAATTCTGTTTAATGGTCTTGACATCTAGGTGTACAAAAAGATTGTGTAAGAATAGAGATAGATCAAACCAAATAATATCTACATAATACCAAGTTCATATTTCAATAAATTCTCAAAGAATACAAACAATGAAGTTACAATCCTCAAAAGTGAGGGACACAAGTTTAACCATTTTGGGATCATATTATGTGTCAATATTAGCATTTGTAATGTCTTCCACTAATAGTGTACAACCATATTATAATAAATTTACAAAGGTAAATTGATCTTTTTTATATAAATATTCACCATTAGGTCCACCCATAATAATAATATGAATAATACATTTTGAGTAATGACCAGTTGATATATGTTTTTATGAAGTCTCGAACTAAATATTAAAATACCCTTTTAATTCATCATTAATATCTGATCCAAAGGTCAGACACAAACTATTATGACTCTAATATTCTTGAGGATATAAGTTAACTTAGCTCTCTAGTGGTACCTAAAACATGTTTTCACTATGGGACTTGTCATTTTATTTACTTCTTTCTTGGTCTAAAAGTGCCTCAAAGAGTATTTCACTAGAGGACCTCAATGTTTGATGTTATTTTTATTTTTTATTTTGACCAAGGAATTTAACCTACTCTACAATGTAGGTTACATGATCTAGCATTAACCCAAATAATTTTTGATTGTATCCCATTGAAATACCATCTCTAATAACTAGGAATTCTAAGAGTGCTTCTTCATTCTAGAAGTCATCTAATGGTGTAACATGATCTTGTTGATCCCAATTGATTAATTAAAGGTAGTGAGGGACGAAACATAATTTAGGAAAGGACATCATAATGATAATGGAATTGATATCAAATATGTTTGTGTTAGTGAGATCATTTTATATGCTATAATAGGATTATGTGTCACTACTAGGATCATCTTCATTAGAAGCTAAAGTAGTGTCACTTTTGATATTTGAAGGGTTACCCCTAAGTATTTTATATCTAATACCTTGACTACCTTTATGTTTAGTAGTAGAAACATAATAAATAATACCTTATTGATTTGACCTTGAGTATTTACCTTTGTAATATTAAGGCTCAAAGATTTTATTATTAATGGGATACTCGGTACTCTAATAACAAGAGGTGAAGTCATCATTTTAAAACTAGTAATATTTAGAACTATTGGGTTGGTATTGATCTAGTGAAGTATTTTTAAAAACCACAAGAGGGGGATTAGGATGTGACCCAGTATTTTTATGTCATACCATGTTAACCCTGTCATGAGATCTAATAATATTGGGTCTACCACGATACATGGGAGACTATGGTAATTTGGCAATGTGGAATGCATCCTTGATGTTGTATGCACCAATACGCTTATCTCAATAATAAAGTAGGAGGAAATTTAGGGAGGTGAAGTAGAATAGGTGGAAAAAAGGTTACTTGGGTCAATTTAATTTAATTATGGATATTCATGGGCTTTGTGTTTGTCCTTTATAGGTACATTCTCAGTGTTACTATAGTAATTATATTAACCATATTTGGATTTTAAGTGTTTGGAATATTTATATGGCTATAAAACACTAGGAATAGTGACTTTTAGTGAAAGGTAGAATTAAATACATGTCCTTAATATATCTAGTGATCACCAAGAAGTAAGTTGCATAATATTTAAATGTCAATGGCATGGTAGAAGGTATCATGGGTGATAGGCCCAATGTTGATTGTTAAGAAAATAGTGGCCAGTGAATCTCTTAATGGTTTATCATATGTATTGATTGTGATGGTACCTAGATGCAAGTAAACTTATGTGTACCTCTGATTTCAAATTAGACATGAAAATATTAGCTAATTGTTTATTTTGGAGATTATGTGGAAAGTGGTTATCTAAGAGTCTCCATCATTATAGATAATAAAAAAACCTTCCCCACATATTATTTAACACTACATGAGTCAAAAAATGTCAAATCATGCACTATGCTATAATGTAATTGCATTACAAAATTTTTATATAGGTCACGAAAGGTGATGATAGACCCTTTTGGTAAGTGTACAACCCACTGTAACTCTTGTTGACCCAAACTATCTGGAAACATGTTAAGTAAATAGAAATTATTGTAGGATACCTCCTTGAAAGCCACAAAGAAATCTTTATGTGCTCCTTAAGATGACTCTTTTCCTTGTATTTATAAAATTTAGGTTCCTAAAAGTGAGATGGGAAAGGTTCTTGAAGGATGCTCATGTATAATGTAAATGGGCATATCTCATTGAAGTTTTACTGTTTACCTTAATTTCCTAAATAGAGCCCTATAAAAATGTCTTTTATCTCCTAAAATTCTTAGAGAGTGAGAGAGTTCTAGGATACATGAGGTATAATTTTCTAACTATTCACAATGGGATTAATTTATTTAGATAAATTGGAATGGATACCCTTGTAGATAAATTATTGGCATTTTTCACCCTATAACTTAGATTATAATGTTGGTAGGGTATATGTTAATGTTTACTAGTATTAGGAGGTGGATTCATAACAAATTATTGGGTTTGAGTAATTTTTTGTTGATATAACATAATTTGTTATTGGAAAGTAGGACCTTATTTCAAAGGAACTTATTTTTGGAATGTGGGATTTTATTAATTAGAATAAGGGTTTGTGGATTAATAGGACTTATTGGGGATTAACCACAACCTACTATCAAGGTGGAGGATTTTTAGTTTGTTGTTACACATTTGACTTGGTTTGTTGTAATGAGGAATTTTCAAAAAATTGATATTAAGAATTGGAATAAGTAGGATGGGGGTTAAGAGGAACTTTTTGAGGTTTATAAATAAACTACTGTAAACTAGACACAAGTTGATGAGAGTTTAAAGGAACTTGTCTTAAACTATAACAAACACATTGGGATTTATCACCAAATTATTATTACAAACTACAGGAAGGGTGTTGGTAATTTTTGTAAAATTGATGCAAAATTGGGAAAACTTATGGTGGTGTTATAACTTATAGCAATTGATCCATGATAGGTGTTTATTTAGGAAATGTAAAATGATCTGAATTTGATGGGAGATTAGCCAAAGGATATCATAGTTATTTTTTAATGGGTGGATTTGGTTCCATAGGTGGAGGATTGTTTAAATAAGTAGTGGCTACCTTATTGGCCATATAGGCCATAAGCTGGATAGCTTGTTGTAGTTGGATAATGAGAATTTATTTATTTTAAAGGGAATCTACAAGTTGTCCCTTTATTTTCCTTGATTATTATGGGACTTAGCTATAAATTTGTGCAAGGGCTTATTCATTAGTGGAATTTGAATTAAGAGGTAGCCCTTATTTTTGGATATAGATACACACCTCATCTATTTTGAGTGGTACCTCATCATACATAGGTTGATATACTTCTTCTTCTTGGTCTTCATTATCTTGAAATACCCAAATGGATCATAAAACCATTCTCACTTAGAATTAATGTTATATATAACACCACTCTTTATTTATCTAAGCATCTTAGAATCTAATTCTTTGTATTGAATTTGAATTGATTTGATATGGGCATATGTGAATCTTGGCTTTAACAATTTAAATTGGATTTGTAAAATTGGGAAACAATGTGAAGTCATGTTGTGATTTTAAATGTCATCTAGAATACATAATGATCAAAGTATAAGATTTAAGTAACATGGTATTTGATTCAAGTCCAAAAACTTCTTGAAGTATTTTTTACCACTTTTCATTTTGCCTACATGGTTATTAGTTATCTTGTTTAGGGTTGTTAGGTTTGTTAGGATAACACACACTTAATGTGTTTTATAATTATGAGTTGATTTTTTACCTTTATGGAAACCTAATATCTCACTATATAATGTACATCCTTTATAATTTTTAGCTAATGCCTAATGAACATTAATGAATCTCATTTGTTTTGCATTTATGCTCTCACATATCCTAGCATTTTTATTTAATCTACGATGTTTAAAGATCCTGGAGAAATCTAACATGGTAAAATAGATTTGGTCTAATGGCCACTTTGTCATTTCAAAATAATTTTTGATATATTTTACATGCATGTATTCCTAGTAGTTTTATTGATTTTTTAGTTTTCATAAGTTTGATGGGATTTCATGAAAATTCAGAAAAGCATATAGCTAGAGTATCCTATCATAAAATAAATATCACCATCAAATATGAAAGGCATCAAAACCTTAAGATTAAATATACACTTGACCTACATCTATGATAATGATTTTTAGCCATATTTAGAGGGTTTCAAGAAAATTTAAGATATTTCACACATTTTTGTACTATAATGGTCTCAAATTAAAAAATTATTTTTAGGTTTTTATGGGTATTTTGAGCTCTTAAATGGGTTCTCGATATATTTTGTGAAAGCTACACCAAACTTGTAGATGTGGGCATTTACTAACTTTGATGAGTTTTCTAAACCTAAAAACCAAATTAGGTGGTTGGTGTGTTTTCACCCATGATCAAGCACATCATATATTTTGTGGCCCATACTAACATCACCATTGGGTCCTATGACCCTTGCTTAGAGACCCATAAAGTATCATCAACCTTGCCTACACAACCACTACAGTTTGAACCCCCTATCATCATGTCTATCAAGTCTTGTAACTCCTATTATCACCTCCACCAAGTCCCATGACTCTATCTTACATGAACATTAGGTGCTAAGACCCATAAATAGATGATGGTTGGTCCCATGACCCTTTATTTCATGATGGTTAGGTGTCACAAACACTACCTACACCACTTCTAGGTTATGACTCTTTTATTCATAACTTTGTCAAGTTTTGACCCTCTTGTTAGCACACTCTTCAAGTTCTGACCACCCTAACAGTACTATTATCAAGTTTTAACCATCATAAACACACTTGTATTAGGTTATTAGAACCTTTATAGTAGACTTGTAAAACTCTACCATCTACAAAATAACTATCAACCTTATTATATACATTATGATGTATGTGGGTTTGGACCATCCTACATGCACTCTTATTATGTTCTATTTACCTTGCCATTAGACCTATCAGACTTCAATACTTGTAGAATCACACCCAAAAATCTACCAAACTTCTTTTAGGCCTTGTGATGTATGTTAAAATATCATATTTAACATGTTTTGTGATACTATTTATTTCAAAATTGGTGTATTTTTTGGATGATGTCTCTCCTAAATAAATCACATCAATCAAAAATGGGAGGGGGAAGGACTTATATAAGCCTTATCCCTAAGTCATATGGTGTAGTCATGAGGAAAAAAACTTAACTTATCCTTTATCCCTTGCTCATACATAAATTAAGCCCATGGTCACATCCAACCCAAAAATACTTAACTTTTTCTTAAGAGAGGCTCAATTTTTTTTCTTTTGAAAGTTGATGGATAAAAAATTCCTTTTGGGAAATTGATCAAAAAGTTCCACCAATATTTACCACCAAAAAATTCATATTAGTATAATTTCAAATAAATATAAATTTTAATTGATAGCTCATATTTGGATATTATTCTATCAAAAGTGTTTTTTTTTTCATTTTTTATGCATTGGTTTTTTTATATCTTCAAAGCAACTATTATACACTCTTCGATGCATTATTGATTGAGTCTAATGTCCATCTATTTATTTGATACTTATGCATACTTTTCTCATGATACATTCTTGGTTGTGTTTTAAATGTATACAAACATGTTTATATTTGAAAATTAAGGGGGGTCACTATGATAGTTATAAGGGGGTAATATTTAGTTTTGTGTATCATTATTATTTTTTATTTATTCTTTCCTTTCTGTAATAACCTAATTTATACATTATGGATTCAAATCATATAATTCCACTCACACCTTTTAATTATAAAAAATATAAATCTATAATGGAAATAATTTTGAAATCTAAGGGTTAACATAAAAATTATAATGGGCACTAAGATTGAACCTATAGTAGCATAAGTGAAAATCAAATGGTTCAACTATTGTGATAAGTTCTATGGAATACTATGTCTTTCAATCTCTCATGATCTACTATTTAACATATAATATTCCAAAATAACTACTCAATTATGGTCCAATTTAAACACCTATTTAAGAAATAAGATGTGATGAGAGGCCATAATATAGAGAATTAGTTAAATAGTTTGAGCCTAGATGACTATGACACCCTCCATGACTTATTCAACAAGTTTAGGATTTTGAGGTTGTAGATGAAAGAATGTTGAATTGAAGATAAATATGAACAAATTGTTCTATTGATACTCTCCAAATTGGGTTTAGAGTATTATGTATTTGTGTCCACTTTTCATGAAAAAAGTGATCTTGGAGCCACATAGAATATGCCTTCTTTAGATACATTTGTTGCTAACTTGATTTAGGATCAAGATAAGTTAATACAAATGGTCATAGTGAAGTCCTAAAAATCTCATGCACTCTATGATAAGAAAGATAAGGCTTCAAAAAATAGAGATAAGAAATAAAATAAAAAGGATCAAAAGCAGGATGTAGGTTAAAATCCAGCCATGATAAATCTTCTTCAAGTTCTAAGCCTAATAAATATTGGATCAAATGTAGATTTTTATCAATAAATCATGATGAATCGATCAACACAACATCAGTATCCCTGATTCTACCAATCAATACTCATCAACCCATGAATCCTCTAAGGAAAATGACCATGGTAAATAAAATGTAAAAGATAATATTAATTTGAAAGAAAATGTAAAAGCCCTAGTTTCTATTATACCTCTAACTTCTACATGGATCATTAACTTTAGTGCTTCACATCACATGTCCTCTTCACAGATAAAGTTTAGTTACTTGGAAGAATGTGACATGTCTTATGTATATTTGGGTGACGACACTTATAAAAATGTTCTTAGGAGAGGGTCTACTAAAGTGAGTGGTGGAACATTTAATAAAATTTTAAGTCTTCCCTCACTATTAACTAATCTACCATTACTTCACCAAATCACTTACCTTGGTCTAGGCATGCAAATTGAATTCACTTTAAATTTAGTGTATGTTAAAGATATACACAATGGGAATGGTTGATAATCAGAATCAACTATATAAATTATCACACTTTTCTCCTCATTCTTCTTTATATTATTCATCTTTGGATTCACCTAAACTTTATGACATTTATAAGCATGAGCACACCTCCAACTATTTATGTATCTTCTTCTAATATAGTTGACTACAACAGTGATAGGGGAAGACATACACCATCTCCTTTTCATATTCCACATATTTAAGAGTTATTTTATGATCAACCTACCTCTGGTCTACTTCAAAAATTATAGGGAATATGTATAATAATCTAGGACACATCATACATAATTCAATCTATACCATAGTTTTAAAGCATTCAATTATATTTTATTTCATCTACTCTTGTTGCACCATCATTTCATAGAGAATTTAGACCTCCTACCTTTCATTAGGAGAAAAAATCCTTGGATAGGAATCACACCTTCGTTAAATATGCATTAAGCTCTTCACGGGTAATCCACTCTTCTTTGAATCTACTTATGATCCATAATCAACTCTAGGGAATCTGTTTTAGGATACTAGATGGATTGAGGGAGTTGTAGACTCTAGTGGAGATTCTTAGCTCCCTTATCTTATTTTTTATCTTTTGGAGAGGAGTTTTTTAATATGATATTTCTCCTTTTCTCCACTTTATGGGAGTTACATTGTGCTTGGGTACCTCATTAGGAATTGTTGATGGGACCCAATTCTTCTACTCTCCTAAGTTATGCTTCAAGGGGGGTTTTAGTGTAGGTTTTTTCTTGATTTTAGTTTTAACTACATGGTTGTGTTATTACTCAAAATATGCAAAAGTTGAATTGGAAGAATTGGACCATCCTCTAGGGTGTAAGACACTTGTGATCCTTAAGATGAACCTAAAGATAAGGTCAGATTCATTCTAATATTAACAAATAAAATTTAATCAAAGATAAGGCCTAAAATATTTTAACAAAAATATATATCTAACCGTAAGTCTAAAATATTTTGAGTGGAAAATAGCGAGGGGTTATTGAAAAGGAAATAATGGTAATGCACCAAGACTAGATAAAGCACCTTTATAGGCTTTGAAGAAAAAGGTAAAAATCTCAAAGGATGAGAAAATATCACATTGAATATAAAATGAACATTTTAATTACATGACATTTCTATATGGAGGTGCAAGATGAAATACAACACCAAGTGGGATGATTAATGATCGATGAGTCGTGTCTATATAGATCTATATGCACATGTAACACAACCTACAAGAGAAATCCAAGTTCTTCACAAATCTTATAGGGAATGGATGACAAAGAAAGAGACAAAGATCATCTAAAATCAAATATAAAAAACCATAGGATGCACATAGATTTCAAAAATAAATGAAAGCAATGATCTCAATTCTCGTTAAAATTCAAGGCTCATGTAGTAAAGGGCTTGTGAAGGGAAAATTTTGTAAACATTACTATAATAAAAAAATGTCAAACATTTTAAAATGTAATACATGATTTTCAAGTTAATGGGAATCCCATGGGTAATTTATTACAATTAGAAATATATATGAAAGGATTAAATTTAAAATCATAAATATAAACATAATATATTTGAAAGTTAGACAAGAATGGCCAAAGGTAATTGAGACATTGACTACATCCTCAAGGCATGGTGATAATTTCCTCAAGATTGAACTTTTTATCTTAACACACACTCTTATTCAATGTAAAACAACCAATATTTAATCACTCAATGACCATAACTTGATTTATAGGATTTTGTGTGTAGGAATGTGGTTATAGATATTTTTGAATTAATGCCTTGAAATATTTTTTCTAATTCTATCACTTCTACTTTCAATGTTTCTCCTTGAAACTTTCATTCTATGCTTTCCATTAAGAAAATTATTTTCCTTGTATTATATAACCATGATATCTTTGTGCTAGTTATGTTTACATTGAATTGTATATATATTTGAGCTTAGGTAAATTTATGGTGTCAACTACAACATTCTATATTTTGTTTCCCATTTTAGCATTCTATGATCCTTGTGCCACCATGATTTGATTTTGAAAATATTATTTTTATGACCTTGATGTCTAAATAACCTAGAAAATTTAGGCTATTATACTAGTAAAGTCACCACTACTATATTCTTCATTTTAGTAATCTTTTCCTTTTCTTTTTCTTTAATATTAGATCTACTCTTGTGGGTTCTAATTTTTCCACTTGACAGCTCGTTGGAATCTATAGGCTTTAGCTTTATAGTTCACTTTTATAAAATTCATATCCATGTAGACTTTGTATTTACACACATGTCCCTTGTGCCTTTAGCTTAATTTATTCCACACATCACTTTCTCATCTCTCTACACTTATTGAAAATGGTCAATGGCTCTAAGATTCCATGATTCTAGTCTCTTTATGGGATCGCCACATGGATTTTTCTTATAGTCTCAAAACCATGGGGGAATTAAATATTAGCTTGAGATTTTAATTCCTTCGAGATTCTAGGATATCATGCTTTGAATAACTCTTTGATTCTATTATTCTAAAGTATTTTTAAGACTTAGAGCCTTTTCTAAATAATTCATCTTTAGGTTTATAGATATTCCATGATTCTGAGTTTCTACATTTTTGTGTGACTTTCACAAAGTATTTGGATTTTTTGTAGACTACATCCATGTAAAACCTCTAACTCATTTATGCTGAAGATAACAAAGGCCAAATTTTTATAATACACTAATTTGTTTTTTCCCTTTTGACTTAAATTTTTTATTGAAATTCAACTTAAACTTTTGATAAGCCTTCACTATTGATCCTAAATCTTTGTGTTGAATCTAGATGCTACTCTATGGTAACCAAAAATGGTCAACATCCTAGTGACCTCTATGAGATGTTTGCCTATTAAGCATGAACCAAGTAACCTTATGTAATCCATTGGGCATGACGTCATTTAATAAATTGACATACTTTAATTTGGAAGTATAACTTTGCTAAAACATGCTCAACTTACTACTGAATGAACTAAACTAAGATTCACCCCTCAATAAAAAGAGAAATCAAGGAATTAAAAAAATGTGTGAGAGTACTTAATGAAATAAAAAATCTAAGATATTATGCCACAAAACTTAGAGAAAATAAAATAGAGACAAACTACTAAACACATGTTGAAAATAATTTCAAGAGTAGTGATTTAGATGGATCCCATTGAATGGGATCAGTAAATGTTCTTCACTCAGCCTCAAGAGCTAAAAAGCATTAACCTATTTGCATCCTATGATGACATAAGGACCACTCTATATTGAATCAAAATTTGTCTGCTTCTAAGATTTTGTTCTATCCACATCCCATTTGAGCACTAACTCTCCTTCTTAGAAACTTTTATTAGCAACCTTGTTATCAATGGTTTTATTAATTTGAGCTTGCTAAATCTCTGATGTGCACATTTTTTTCCCTCTGGTCTCTTCTAACTCCATTATTTTAGCTAGGCTTACCAAAATAGGATCATTTTTAATTAGCTCCATCTCAAGTGAAATCTCTAATGAAGGTAGTTCAAGTGACATAGGTAACCTAGATTTACTTCCATATACCAAAATGAATGGTGAATGACCTATTTCCCTCTTCATCATTAATATTTCTTCTCATAAGGTTACTTTGAGATACATATGCCAGGTCCTTTGATTTTCTTCCAAGTTTCAAATGATGATGTAGAATATGTTTTTATTGATTCACTTAGGCAAACCATTACCTTGAGGGTTATAATTTGAGGAGGTTCTCAAATAGATGCTATGTTGGACTACTCAGTCACTAATTTTGGTCCCAATAAGAGACATAACATTATTTAGATAATGGTTACTAGAACATCAAATCTAGTCACAATTCCCTCATATATATCCAAGATGGATGTTTCATTTACATCTTTGGGTACTACCACTTACATAAATATTGAATAGGAGTTTGTGGTAATTAGAATCCAATTGTGTCTATCACTTGAAGGAGGGTGGATCATCTTGGATTGAATGAAGTGGAAGAGATTCTAGCCTCTATTTACCTTAAATAAGGCATATTTCGTATATATTCTTAAGCAAATGTGATCATATTTAAATAAACTTGGCCAATAATAATTGGCCCTCATTATCTTGACAACAATGGTTTTGGGAAAGTAATATCCTCCTAAATATCCATCTTGGAACTGTTCATCAAATTTTTACCTCAATTCAAAATTGGTCACCTCCTCTAGGTTGAAACATCATAATGTTGTCAAAATATTTTCATGATCTTTCCATGGTACTAAATGATACTAGATATTTCTATATGGTCATATCTGTTCTCATATAGCATTGTCCAAAGTTTGATCTTATATTCACTTGTCTAGTCTTATGGGTCAATTACAAGGTCTTGAGATTGTCAAACATGTCCAAAGGCTTAATATGGTCTAAAGTCATTAGAAAATTTTATTTAGGTATCCTTAATATCATAATATCATGAAATAAGATTTTTTTTGACTCTTATATGCAAAAAATCACATTTTTACCACCTTTTAGCCTATTTGGAAGATTTGTACATACCATTCCAAGGAGAAAATGTTTTAAATAAGACTACCAATGTTCTTGATGTTAGAAATGGGTTAGAGAATGTTCAAGTATAATCAGAGATTTAAAATAACTATAGTTTAATGCCTAAACTAATAAATAATGATACTTAATAAACATTTTTAAAAACCTTACAAGATCAGCTTTTAGTTGGAAATGGTCTTTTAAGTGTCATTTTGTCTATCTCAGATCATTTTCAATCTTTGGACCAAGTTTTAGGTCAAGATAAAAATTTAAACATTATGTCACCCTCCATTATTACCTTCACAATCTTAGAAAGCCAAATTTGAACTGAATGGTATGACTAGGAGAGAGAGAGAGAGAGAGAGAGAGAGAGAGAGAGAGAGAGAGAGAGAGAGAGAGAGAGAGAGAGAGAGAGAGAGAGAGAGAGAGATGAGAGAGAGAGAGAGAGAGAGAGAGAGAGAGAGAGAGAGAGAGAGAGAGAGAGAGAGAGAGAGAGAGAGAGAGTTAAGAGTTGAAAATTTAGCTATTATTAGGGGCTATAATAAGATTCAAATTAGTGGCATTAGTCTATCTATTGATGGCATATTATTTATGGACAATCACTAAGAGTGCCATTAGGTCACTATGCCCTATCCATCCAAGAGGGGTCTATTTATCCACTTTAGAATTTGATGGAGAAGAATAGTTTTGAAGGTTACTTTTATAGGTCAAGGAGATAATTTTCATGGTTATTTAATCAATTGACTAATCTCCATGAGGTGCCTTCACTTAGAGTAAAATTATTTTGGTGTATAAGGTATTTCATTTAATCCTTCTATAACTTTTGTTTGTCTAAGGTGTTGATCACTTTTAGGGGTTTCTAGAAATCCATTGTTCATAAAAGTCTCCTCACTATCCCATATTTCATGTGTCCTCTCTTGAAAAACATCTCTTTGTTATTAATCAATAAGAAGTGTCATATGTCTTATTATTAAAATACATAGTACAACTCATAAATGGTATTCCAACGATTTGAGTACCATGTTTAATATATATGGTGATGAGACAAGTGTTTGTCCTCTTTGAAGTTTTTTTAAGTTCAAGTTTTTGAATTTGAAATCAAGCCATACTCTTAAACAAAGCTTATGCATTGGTTGACTATGTATGCAGTGTATAAAAAATAATTAAGTGAGTTAAAGGTGACATAATTATTTTCATATGTTATATGGACCATTGAAGGAATGACAAGAAGGTTGTAATGGTTTTATAGTGCCAAGAAGTTTAAGAAATCTATAAGTGAATTTGTATATCCCTAAACAATCAAGTAGATACATATAGCCCCTTAGCATATAGGTCCTCATTTTAAACCAAAGTCAACCTTAGACTAATAAAATCAAAGCTAAAACATGGAGACTTAACTTTATTATAGAGGAATATGATACTCTAACCCATCAAAGAACACCTAGTCACTTGGATAGTCAAGAGAAAGGTGAAATTGAGTTGACAAGTTTCTCAAGGCACCTATAAGACTATGTATAGTCTGTATATGAAATAAAGTGAGAAGTGATTTGAAAATGTCATAAAATGAGTTTGTAGACCATGACATATAGTGGAATGATAATTTTTTATTTGAATCCTTCAAGCATCATGACACAATGAGAAAATTAATCTTTGGTACAAGCTCAAAATCTAATTATCAAACTATATCCTAGCAGTTACATACAATGAGGCTTAAAGAAAAGGTCAAACACATAGTGACTAAGTTTGGGCCTTAGAAAATAAATTAAAAAAAAAAAATTCAATTAATTATTTTTTAGTAAAATGGGTATAGAGGGAAGGTTTATAAGTTATGATTAAGTCAACATCTCAAATAACCATGTATGCATCCCTCTAACACCTAAAAGTTTCTAATTAAACAACTAACATTAGGCCTAAGAAGAGGAGACATATTATAATGAAGAGAAGATTTGAGCCTAATTTGGGATCTCAAATAATTCAAAATAAAAAATAGGATCATTGAGGTAGGAGTGAGTTCCTAAACCAGAATGTACTTAGAATACCCTAAAAGCATCTATAAGCTACAATGAGGATAGGTTGGTTCTAAGCCTAAAGGGGAAAATAAATGTGTATGAAAGAATCTAATATCTACCTCAAATAAACCAATATATAGTAAGTTCATTTAATAATATATGAAATAACTCAAAATATTTATCAAGACTTTGTACAAAGTCTCCATACATAGTCAATCAATACATATAGGTCTACCTACTCCTCAAGAATGCTTGTGTTTGATTTAAGAACAAAAATTATGTGAAATGTATAAAGGGATTAAATTAATTTGGTGAATGATTTTATAATGTTATAAACACCTCAATTCAACCCTCAAACCGGATAAATAAGGATAAAATTTTCAATACTAAGTCTACACCTAATGAACATAACCCACACACAAGCCTATTTGCTTGGCTGAGTAAACATGAAAAGGAGAAATATTGAGCGAGAAAAGACATTTGAAAATGGTTTCACAATTACAAGAACCTTCATATAACCTTCAAACTCTATTAGAAAATATTATAATGAAATGAGGCTCTGTTTAGACTATAGACTTGATTCTCATATAGGTAAATCTAGTCAATCATGAGAGAGATGGAGTTTTGAGGCCTCCATAAGAAAAATCACACTTTTTGATTGGGTGAATAGGTTGGTTATGAGTGGTGAAAGGTATCTATGGTCACTTCAATGTCATTAAGGAAGCATATATACCTATTATTTTGTCTTAGAACTTGATCACTCCATCAACAAGGGGAAGTCATGAGACCAAGGGTTGTGTTTGGACCTAAAAAATAAAAAAAATCATCTAAAAACCCATAGAATTACCTTTAGGAAATATAAATACATATAAAAGGTCTAAATGCCCTTGAGGGATAGCAAGGAGGTGAGAAGCCTTAAAACCCAAGTCCCTTGATCAATACATTATATGCATGTAGTGGGGTCATAATCACTACTAAATAATCTATAATCATGAGGAGGATTTTTTGGGAGGGCTATAAACCTCTCCAAATAATAATATTGAGTTTTTAGGTACAAAAATCAAATTTTACCTCTCTCAAGTTTAGTAACACTAGGTCTTCTACTTGAGGAGAAACCTCATATACTCACACCATCTGTCACACTTTACATGGGAATATAAACCATTTTTAATAGGTTTTAGGGTAATTTAATAAGGTTATAAAAGTGGAATGAGGTCAAAAGAGGATCTACTTTTTATGAATAATATTTTAGACCCCAAATAAGTCTTAAACCCTCCTAAAACCCTAATAATGACCATTCAATAAAATGGACTTATAATGGACATTTTATTCCAAAGTTTTCTCCTAAAACCTCTTGTATTATTTTAAGTACTCCAAGGAGGTTTTCCACATGTACTTTGTTTTTACTTGCATTGGTATGGACTATAATAAATCCCTATTTTACATATTTTTAGTGTTTTATAGGATTTTTGAGAAGGGGAGAACTTACCATAAACTGGATGAGGTAATTTGGCATGTGTCCTAACTATTAAATCCAAAAACAATTTACATGATATTCTTGAGGTGGTCTATCAAAGCTCATTTTCTAAGGCAATCTCAAACAAGACTAAAATGAGATTAGGTGGTAAGGTCATTTCATGGTTTGCATACTTCCATAGGTTCTTGAGACCCCAAAATTGACATCAAGGTTGATGATATCCTAGATAAATTTAATAACATGATTTTCGGTGATTTAACATGTGTGAAAGAGGTTTGAAGCAATAAAATAGGGTTCTAGGTAAGGAGGCCTAATTGAAGAGAGAGAAAGGAAGACAAAGTGGACTTCCACTTAGTTTTTAGGACATGAAACTTGACATGGAAATGTAAGGACATACTGGTTCCTATAATATTCCCTTGGTTTGTCATTACCCTTTATACATTCTCCTATGTAAGAAATTTTATAGGTTTATAGGGATACAAGGGAAATAGGCCTAGTGAGGGATTGAGGAGTAAAATGAGTTATTGGGAGTTTTCATATGAACCAAAATGGTTTTTATATGCATAATAACATGTTTTAATACAATTCATGGATAAAAAGTGACTTGAAGAAGATGAACTTGAGTTTTGGGCCACTTGGACCTAACTAGGCATGGGAAATGAAGAGCTTCAAGACACCTATGCACATGAATAATGAGATGTTAGATCAAAGGAGTTTAATAAGGCATGATATGTTTCCATTTAGTTTTTTTATATCATTTCATAGTGAATTCATGATGGATAACTCCATTTTTCACTATTCTTATGTAAAGAAGGGAAGTTCTCAAGAAGCTAGTCAAGGTGTTAAACCAAGTTGTAACTCATATGCCACATGGAGGATTAGAGAATATTCAAGAGTGAGACACATGGATTTGGATGAATTTTAATGATTTTTACATAACCCCTTTCTTTTTTTAACTCATGAAAACACTTGTCAGTCTTCTCATACTATACCCCCTCTCTCTCTCTCCCCCCCCCTCTCTCTCTCTCTCTCTCTCTCTCTCTCTCTCTCTCTCTCTCTCTCTCTCTCCACACTTATCTATATAAACAACTATGTTTAGATTTATAATAAATCCACATCTAGTATGGAAAACACCTAAAAGTTGAGTAATATTTTTTACCTTTTAATATAATGTTTCAAACTAGTTTTTATTTATCAACTTCTTGTCCAAGTGTGTGAAGTAGTTCATAGTTGATTGACAATTGATAATCATTTATCCTTGAGTTCACCTTAGTCTGTCATGTTATATGAAAGTAGTTTATTCTCTAATAGGTCACATGAAGTGTATTTGTGTTATTGTATGTATTTAATTTTGAGGAAGATTACTAGTGTCTAAAATCATACATCTTATTCATCCACCTTGAGAAATGCATTACATCTTACCTCCATGTTTAAATACTTATGTTAAAAAAACCTTGGATGTTGAGATCAGTTTTATGAATCACCTTTCATAGTGCAAGTTCATGGTAATATTGTGGAGATTAAATTGGTCAATAAACTGATTAGGTTAGGTTTATTTCATTTTATCTCTCTCTCTCTTCATTTCTAAAATTTAGTAGTATATGTGATGATCTCAAATATATATATATATACATACATATATATATATATATATATATATATATATACATACATATATATATATATATATATATACATATACATATACACACACACATATATATATATACATATACATACATATATATATACATACATACATATATATATGTATATATGTATGTATACATACATATATACATACATATATATATATATACACACACACACACACACACACACACACACACACACACACACACACACATATATATATATATATATATATATATATATATATATATATACATACATACATATATATACATATACATACATATACATATATATATATATATATATATATATATACATACATGTGTGTGTGTGTGTATCAGGGGAGCTAGTCCTTCAATATAGAGGTTTACCCCCACTATAGAGAACCCATAGGTCTAGGGGTAAACTCATTACTTAACTCAATTTTAATATGCTTGAACTACCTCCCCAAGGGTGAAAAATTGAGTGACAATAGTTCTAACATACTCAGTGGAGCAATTGTCCTAAGTCATTCTTATCTAGGTGAATGTTGGCTATGACAAGACATAACAACACAAGTGTTTATTACTCAAAATTTGGAAAATCCACTGAAGGTATAACATCTAGTTTCATATTAATTTATTATTTATCATTATTTCATGATTCATGGTCTTTATTAGGTCAATTTTTAATAGTATCAATCATTCTACAATTCCACTCCCTCATCCTGAACTTCCTCTTGAATTTTGGTACCTTGAGCCTATATTAACACTTGAAGAGTATAAAAAGTAGGAATATTTTGAAAGTCAAGAACATCAAGAGAGTGAAGAAGAGTTTGAAGATAAATTAATTAGGCAACATGATTTCCTAGATTTCAATATTAAAAATCCCATAAACCTTTCTTCCTATCATCATATCCTTCCAAATGCTCTTAATATTGTCCCTTATTTCAATGGGGAAGGTCCTATCACCCCAAGTGGGCATATTAGAGACATATATTACTTTTTTAATTTCCATAAGATCAATGAGATTAATATAAAAATTATATTTCTTACGATGTCTCTTAGTGGGAAAGCCATTGATTGGTATATAACCTTTCTAAGAGTATGAATTATTACATGGAATGAATTTAGAGAGTTTTTGACTCAAATATTTGAGGATAAGAGTGACCATACATCACTAATCCATCTTTTGAATGTCATCCAAAGAGTGTCTAAGGATTGCATGCATGATTTCAATGAAAGGTTCCCAGTAACATGGATTAGGATACCACCTCACATGAGAACCCTTACAAGCTTTATTTTCCTATCCTATCTCAGAGCTATTGGGTTTGAAATAGATGTCATGTTTCAATCCATGGGAAGATATACTTTGCCTGATGCCTATGATGTGGCTATTAGAGCTAAGAATGGTTTAATCTAATCTAGTAAACTCCCTCCAAAAGTCTTAATGCCTAACATGCCTACTACTTCCCCAAGCCTTGATCCAATTCAAAATCCAAATAACAACTATAAAGTTTCTCCAAATAAATCAGATGGTACCATTGATTACAAAGCAAAATATAAGGCCTTATAAGCCTTAACTAGGCAATCAAATCAACATATTGGAGTTTACCAAAAATCCTAATATTAACCTTCATAAATAATTAGATTCCCACATTAGCATAATGTCTAAGGGAGGGTACAAGGTCAAACTAATTTCAATAGGTCACCTAATGTCTATGATCTAAATTTTTCTCCCCAGCTCAAGATCCATGGTTCAAGTCTATAGCAACATAGTTCAAGGAGAAGAATGTCCAAATTCTTAACAATAGCCTCAAGGTCAATTCATGAATTTTAATGAGGGATAAGTTCAAGCCTTAGTGGATCAATAAGGGCCTAATCCTAACTTGACATCAAAATATGATATATTTATGTAGGAATAATGAAATGGAAAGTGTATCAATCAAGGAACAAACCTTATCAACATCCAAGTAGAAGATAATTTTGTATTAAATCAAAGAAGCTCAGTTGCAGCCAACACAAGGTCAAAGAAGATATATTTGGGAGATGTTCAAAATTTAGATAAAACTCTAAAAAACCCCTTTAAGGAAATAAGGTATAGATGCAAATTTGGAAGCCCTTACAATTTTTGGGCCTCTTTAAAATAAGAACTTTGGAAGGTTACTCCAATCTTCTTTACCTCAATCTCAATATATTTCATTGCCTCTTATGATACAAGAAAATAGTAATGTTTATTCTTTGAATATTATTGACTCTTTAAAGAATACAAAAACAATTATGTCCCTTTTGGAGGTACTCCACATGCTTAATCAAAAGAATTGATGTAAGAGTAGTTGTCCCAACTCCATAACAAGATCCAACCAATAAAGCATATTGGTGTATCCATCACAAATGCACCTACTCATATTATTTAACCTTCCACCAAGTTTTAAAATCCCCCAAGTTTCTATCTTATTCTGATTATGGGAGATAATATAGTTCATAATTGCATTATGGATAATGGAGCAAGCACTTCAGTTATGCCTAAAATAATTGTAAATAAGTTAGGCTTGATTTTTGAACCTTGTAGAAAAGGAGTGTTTTAGCTTAATGGAATACCAACCAACAAAATCTATCTCATCAAAAGTTTGAAAGTGTTTTTGTACGACTGCCCAAGTTTTCCATTTTTACAAGACATAGTGGTGGTCGATCTGCTTGCACACTTTTCCATTTTCCCATTAAGAGAATTCACTACCAAGATATGAGGGTAGGTTTTTGATGATCAATATTTATTGGATTTTAGAATGAGTTATGAGTTAAGGTTACCATAAGAACATATCCATTGTCCAAGTTACATAATGAACCATATGTGGAAACTAGTTTCAATCTAAATTTCACTATCAATGAGAAAGAAGAACATGCCATAGATAATGGATAATCTTCCAAAATTGAAGGTATTTCTGATATCTTGTTAGATAAATATGGTTTTGAGACCTATGAGTATTATCCTTATGTTTTGATTTAATAAATAGACCTTGGCACATATATCATTCATTATGAGGGTGATGAACATTTTTGAGGTAAGTCTTGATGGTCCTCTTCAATAAGATACAATGGGTAAGTACTATCTTTATATTGATGGTGATGAGAAGTCTCCATGTGTGATACATCATGATAAAGAGGAAAATGGTAAAATTTTTCCTATTTAAAATGATAAAGTTCATGAGTGTGATAGTCATGAAGAAGATGATGATCTATGGTAGTAATTTCATGCTATAGTTTAAAATTTTGAATAATTAAGGGTACTCTCCTTCCTAAAGAACATGAACTTGATAGTAAGGTCAATAATTTACCTAATGAGAATGAGGAGTGTCAAATTATTGTCAATTAGGTTGTAGTATTGAAAGAATGAAATCAAAACAAGGTTGAAGTTTGTGTGATTAAGGAACAACCTAGAGATCAATCTGATATTGATTTAATTATAAACATGTTCAACCAAAAATAAGACAAGTATGATGGTCTTAGATATCAATTATATTATGCTCTACATGAAGGTGAAGTTGAGAAGGTTCCCATGACTCCCAAGAAGCAAGTTGATAAGCATCAAATGAGAATAAAGGAGACCAATCAATCTACACTATCAAATAGACCTTAATAAGAGCTATAAGGACCATTCAATGATGTTTCAGGTTGTTCACTTATATCTAGAAGAGGTCCCATTAATGGTAAGTTTTTTTATCCTTTCAGAAGAAAATTTTCTTTGATAAACATCCATACTATGGTGAATTATTCTCCTGGAGAATTTGTGACTCAAGGAACATTATTTTTGATGTTATTTGAAGTAATAGGAATTATTTCATCACCTCAAACATGATTTGAAGTATATACATAAATTAGGTGTGTTGTTTAAGTATTTTATGTGTGGTTTTCCATAAATTCCTTTGGTATAGTGTGTTTGTTTCTTATTGTGTGTTTGGTGTGAGTTTTAATTTTTTAGAAGGTATATCAATTTCATATTATCTCATAAAAGTGAATCCATTACCCAATTGGAGAACATGGCTATTGGTCCATTAGCATTGTAGGCATGTTACCCCCATGAATCACTAAGAATGTTGACCAAAAATATGACCTCAAGTCAAAATTTGTCACCCCCTCTAGGTTGAAACTTCATAGAGTTGTCAAGATATTTTAATGGTCTTGTCATGGTCTTGTCATGGTCTTAAAATGGTCCTAAAGAGTTCCATATGGTGATATTTGTTCTCATCTAGCATTATCCAAAGTTTTGTATTATGTTCTCTTATCTAGTACTATGGGTCGAATTCATGGTCCTAAGAATCTCAAACATGGTCAAAAGATTATTATGGTTTAAGGTCATTATAAAAGGTTATTGAGGTGCCTCTAATACCATAATATCATTCACTAACTTTTTATTTGAATCAAATATGTAAAAATCACATTTTGGCCTATTTAGAAGAGTTTTGACATATAATTATAAGGAGAAAATGTTTGAAAAATATTCCCAACATCTGTAATGTTAGAAATGGGTAAGAAAATGTTTAGGGATACCAAGATACTGACAAAACCTATTATTAAATGCCTAAACTAAGAAAAAGGATACTTAAAAAGTAATTATATGGCCTTTCAAGATCATATTTTAGTTTGAAATATATTTTAAGTGACCCTTGGGGTCCCTTAGATAATTTTCCATCTTTGTATCAAGTTTTAGGTCAAATTGACACTTCAAACATTCTTATCCTCCATCACTTCCTTTAGAAGCTCATGAAACTAAATTTGAATTGAATCGTATGGCTAGGAAAAATAAAGAGTCAGGAGTTGAATATTTTGAAATTGTTAAGGGTAATAGTAAGAATGAAATGAGTGGAATTAGTTTACAAATTTATGGGATCATATTTATAAACAATTACTAAGAATGAAAGTAAGTCACTATGCCCTATCCATCAAAATGGGCTATGTTCTTGCATTTATTTATCCACTAACGAAATAAATGGAGAATAATGGTTTTAAGGGTTATTATATATCTTGAGGAGATAATTTCCTTTTTGATTTCATAAGATGACTCATCCTCATGAGGTGCATTCACTTGAATGGAAAATATCTTCATGTACAAGGTGTTTCATAGAATTTTGTTGTAATTTTTGTTTGTTTGAGGTGTTGGTCACTTTCAAGGGTTTAAATAACTCAATTATTCATAAAAAAATATCTTCTATCTCCCATAGTTCATGTCCTATCTTACAAATAATATCTTTATTTTTAGTCTCTAATAAGTGTCATATGCCTTGATCTTGAAATGCATAGTAAAGCTCATGAATGGGCTTCCAATTATCTAAGTGCCATGCTTGATCTATTTTAGTAGTTTTTAATTCTATGTTTTTAAATTTGCAATCAATGCATACTCTCAAATAAGTCTTTTACATTGGTTGACTATGTATGCAGTTTGTACATATGAGTTAAGTGAGTTCAAGGTGACATAATGATTATCAAATGATCTATTGACCATTGAAGGAATGATAATAATTTTGTAATGGTTTGAAAGTGCCAAGAATTTTAAGAACTCAAGAGGTGACTTTTTTTATCCCTAAACAAAAAAGTACAAACTTACATGCCCTAAGCCTATGGGTCCTCATTTTGAACAAAAGTCAACCTCAAACCAATAAAAGAAAAGATAAAACATGGAGACTTAACTTAAATGTAGAGGAATACAAAGTGTAACCCATTAAATAACACCTAGTCACTTGGACAATGAAGAGAAGGGTGAAACTGAGTTGAGAAGTTTCTTAAGGAACCTATGGGACTATATATAGTCTATATATGAAAGTAATTGAGAAGTGATTTGATAATGTGATAAAATGATTTTGTAGACCATGCTATATTATGGAATGATATTTTTTATTTTAATCTTTCAAACATCATGACACAGTGATAAAATCAATCTTTAGGACAAGCTCAAGATCTAATTGTCAAACTCTCTCCTAGAAGTTACATAAATCTAGGCTTGAAGAGAGGATCAAACACATACTGACTAAGAATGGGCCTTGTAAAATAAATGAACAAATTCTATTAATTTTTTATAAGTAAAATGAGTAGAGAGGGAAGGTTTAGAATAAATGGTTAGGTCAACATCTCAAATACCCATATATGCAACCCTCTAGCACCTATAAGCTATTAATTAAACAACTAGCATTAGGCCTAAGGAGAGGAGACATAATAAAATCAAGAGAAGCTCTAAGAATAATTTGAGATATCACATAAGTCAAAATACAAAAGAGGAACATTGAGGTAGGATTGAGTTCCTAAACTAAAGTGTAGTTATAATACCCTAAAAGCATCTATAGGCTACAATGAGGATAGGTTGGTTCTAAGCCTAAAGGGGAAAATAGAGGTGTATGAGAGAATATGAGATCTACCTTAGATAAACCAATAGATATTATGGTCATTTGAGACTAAAATAAATAGGTCATAATATTTATCAACACTAAGTCCAAAGTCTCCATACATAGTCAATCAATACATACAGGTCTGCTTGCTCCTTAAGAGTGTTTGTGCTTAATTTAAGAATGAAAATTCTTGTGAGAGATATAAATATATGAAATTAATTTATTGAATGAATTCATAATGTTATCAACACCTCAATTTAACCGTCAGACCTGATAACAAATTAGAAAGTTTTCAAGACTCAATGTAGACCTATTGAGCATAGTCCACACACAAGCTTGCTTACTTGGTTGAGTAAACCTAAAAAGGAGAAATACTAAGGGAAAAATACATTATAAAATGGTTTCAGAATCATATGAACCTTAATATAACCCTTATACTCTATTATAAAAATTTAAAATGAATATGAGACTCTGTTTAGGCCTATAGGTCTAATTTTCATATAGGTATATCTAGCTAGTCATGAGAGAGATAGAGTTTTGAGGCCACCATAGGCACAATCACGCTTTTCTAATGGTTTAATAATATTTTTATGATTTATAAAAGGTATCCATTGTCACTTAAATTTCATTTAGGCAGCAAGTATACCTATTATTTTATCTCAGTCCTTACTCACTCCATTGGCTGAGGGCAGTCATGAGACCAAGGGGTTTGTTTAGACCTAAAACACAAAAAAAATATGTAAAACACCATGAAAATACATTGAGGAAATAAATAACATATCAAATGTTTAAATATAATTATATTTGAAACCAAACCTTAGTTTTTAATTTGAATGCCCTTGAGGACTATCAAGGAGGTGACATGTCTTAAACCCCAAGTCCCTAACAAATACACCATATGAATGCAGTGGAGTAATAATCACTAAAAAATTAGATATAATCATGAATATTATTGTATTAGAGGTTTATAAACCTATCCAAAAAATAATTTTGTGTTTTGAGGCCCAAAATTCAAATTTAATCTCTCTCAAGTTCAAGAAAACTAGGTCTGCTACCCAAGGAATAACTTCACATACTCACACCATATCTCACACGTTTCATGGTAATTTGAGCCATTTGGAATAGTTTGGAGTTCATTAAATAAGGTTCTCCAAGTGTCATGAGGTCAAAAGAGAATTTTCTCTTTATGAACAATCTTTAAGACCCTGAACAAGTCTTAACCCTTCCTAAAACCTTGATAGTGACTAGTAAAAACAATGGACATCTAATTCACATTTAATGCCACATTTTTATCATTAAAACTTTTTTATTTTGTTTAGGACTCCAAGGAAGTTCTCAACATGTAACTTATCCATACTTGTAGTTGTATGGACTGGAATAAATGCCTTATTTTTCATTATTTTTGGTGTTTTAAGAAGGAAATAACTTCCCAATAATTTGATGAGGTCATTTGGGATGTTTCATATCTATAAAATCCCATAAATATGAATAGTATATTTTTGAGCTGGTCAAATAAGGCTCATTTTACAAGGCATTCTCTAAAAGGGTTAAAATGAGACTAAGTGGTAAGGTCATTTCATGGTTTACATAATTTCATAGGGTCTTAGGACCCAAAATTGAAATTAAGGTTTTTGATATAATAGGTAATTTTAATCAAATAATTTTATATGATTTAAAACATTTTGGAGAGATTTGGATCAATAAAATGGGGTTGTAGGCAAGGAGGTTTAATTAAGGAGAGAGAAAGTAAAAAAAATGGACTTCCACTTAGATTCAAGACATTAAATTTGATATGGAGATGTAAGTAAATATTAGGTCATATAATACACCCTTATTTTATCATTAAACTATATACATTCCCATACATAATGAGGTTTATAGGTTTTTAGGGCTACAAGGGAAATAGACCTAGTGAGGGCTTGAAGAGTAAAATAATTTCTTGGGAGTTGTTCAAGGAGCCAAAATGATTAATTTAAAGCATAATAAAATATTTAAACACCATTAATGGATAAATAGTGACTTTAAGAAGATGAAATGGAGTTTTGGGCCACTTGGACCAAGCTAGGCATGGGAAATGAAGATTTTTAAGACACCTATGCACATAAATGATGGAATGCCAAATCAAAAGAGTTTACAGCATTATAGGTGTCCAATGAGTTGTTTCAGATTATTTCATGTCTAATTCAGGATGAATAAGTCCATTTTTCACTCTTATTATACAAATAATTAAAGTTTTCAAGAAGATAGGTAAGGTGTGAAGCCAAGTTGTAACTCTTACACCACATGGATGGTTAGAAAGTCTTTATGAGTGTGACATGTGGATTTGTAAGTCTATTCATGACTATTAAATAAACTCTTTATTGTTGTAACTCATGGATACACTTGTAAATATACTTCTACTATGACCCTCTCTCTCTTTCTTCACACTTTTCTATATAAATAGCCACTTTTGGGTTTGTAATTAATCCACATATGGTATGGTGAAGCACTGATAGTTGAGTACTATTTTTTGCCTTTGAATTTTTTTATATCAAACTAGTTTTGAGTTCTTAACTTCTTGTCTATGTGTGTGAATTAGTGCATAGTTAAAGGACAATTATATTCATCTAACCTCGTTTTCACCTTACTCTTTCATGTTTTATGAAAGTAATCTACTCTTTGATAGGTAACATTAAGTATAGTTAGTGTTTTTGTATGCATATAAATGCGAGGAAGAATCCTAGTGTCTAAAATTATATATATTATTCATCTACCTTGAGAAATGAATTGCATCTTACCTCCATGTAGAAATACTTATGTTAGAGAAACCTTGGATGTTGAGATCATTTTTATGAGTTACCTTTCATAGTGTAATTTCATGGTAATATTGTGGAGATAAAATTGGTACATCACCTCATTAGGTTAGGTTTATTTCATGTTTCTATCTATATTTTCATTTTAATAAGGTATTAGCATAGGTGATGAGATCAAATCTATATATCATTGGAGCTAGCCATTCATGTTAACTATGGGATATACTGAGAGGGGTGGGGGGTGAATCAGTATATCATAAATCCTATAAAATCTCACTTAATCAAATTCCACTTAACCATACATTTAAGATATTCAATAAAACTAAAATAATAAACACAACACAAGATACAAAGAGAGACTAGATTTAATGTGGAAACCCAATGTGGGAAAAACCACATATAATAATCTCAAGTATATGAATGAGAACCAAATAAAACTACAATATTTACAAGCACCAACTTACAATAGCACCAAGCCCTTTTCTGAGCACCAACATAACAAATATTCATGAGCACCAACCCATAGGAGCACCAACCCCTTTGCTGAGCACCAACATAAAACTATTTGTGAGCACTAACCCACAGGATCACCAAACCCTTTTATGTATACCACACAACTATCTCTCAATATTTTTTTCTCAACAAATGATAGTATATTACAATATTTCTTTATTTTCTCTCCTTTGCTCTTCTAAGCTAGATATAACAATTAAAAATCATACTCTATCTTCCATATTACAAATAGATTCTTAAGCCTTTATTTATATCTTTCTAAATGACCTTTGGAATTCACCCTTTGTGACCCTTCAATCCTTATGGAAAATGACACCAAAATTACATGACCTTTTGTATCCTTGCATTTTAAAAGTCATATGGTGACCCTTCATAAGAAAAATCATATTTTCATCTTTTGTATTTATCTTGGTGACTTTTTGTATTCCTCAAAGTGACCCTTCATGAGAAATTGTGCCCTTCCTCTTTTGTCTTCACTTGCTGACTCTTGGAATTACTCAAGATGACTTTTCATAGAAAAATGAATCCCATTATTCTTTTATATTTACCCAATGACTCTTTGACATCTCCATGGGCCCTTCTTTTGAATTTATGTAACCAAAAGTATATTAATTAATATTGAATAAATATTAACACACATTAGCCAAGATGTGACTATTAAAAACATCATTAAATGCAATGGGATCTTTATCACCAATAATGATAGACCTTTGACATCAATGAAAATATTTATAATAATCTCCCCTTTTGTCATTAATAGTAACCTCAAACTAAAAATACCATATCCTAAAACTAGAACATACTATCATTTAAAAAACATACAACAACTCCCCCTTACTATAACAACCTATACCTATTCCCTATACCTATTTATGCACTTGTACTTGTACCTATTATTCTCCCCCTTTGACCTCAATGGAAAAGGGCCTACCTAGAGCTAACATTTAGCTCCCCCTCAACTAATGTTGAACCTTAATAGTAGGAATTAAAAGAAATTATTCCAAACTCCTCTTGCAGACCCTTAAATGTGTCCTTTGATTATGCCTTTGTGAAGATATCTGATAATACATATAAATTATTGCCTATCCTTTGACCATCTACAATCAACTCATTTGAATATTTTATTCTAATCTCACAACCTTCTACATAAAACATTAACATGTATCCATGATCACATATTTGACTTACACTCAATAGATTATTCTTAAGACCTTTTACATACAATACATTCTTAGTCTTGGTTCTACCATTATCCAAACTCAAAGTACCTTTTTTGGATATCTTGGTAGTGGTTTTATCTTCAAATTTCACTATGCCATAATTGATATTATTTAGAGTTATTAAATTACTCTTTTCTCTTGTCATGTGCCTCGAACATCTACTATCAACAAACCATGTCTATTATTCATTTCTTGCATGCAAAGCTGTCTTAACCAACATATAATCTCTGGATTGTTTCTTCTACCATGAACATGTCTAAACCTTCTTCTTGATGAATGAAACCTTGAAACTTTATCCCTTCTTGATTGAATCAAACATGCTTTGACAATATTAGGTTACGTGTCCAAAATTATTACACTTCTAACATATTATGGCCTCTTCATCAAAGCTTGATATAGGAACAAAAGAGTTGTAGCTTCTACTAGATTTTGCATGAGTTCCCTTCTCCTTGTTTCTAAAATTGTTAGCTCTTTTCTAAAATTCTATTTTTTTGTGACCATATCCATTAAAATAAAAATAATAACCATGAAAATAGACCTTATTTGTGTATCTCTGTCATGATTGTATATTGTAACTCTGATCCCTCTAGCCTTCTTTGTTTGAGATGTCCTCTGTATTCTTCACTTCTTCCCTTTTTGTTTCCTCTTTTGTAAGATCTTCAACACATCTATTTTTATTTTTAAATTTGATACTTATCTTATCTAATATTTCCTTTTGGATTTCTAATATCTTATTCAACATATTAGTTCTATCCTCAAACTTTGAATCACTAACTACTTTATCATTGACTGCTTTCTCAATATTTTCTTTTAAAGAGGCAATTTTAATAACATACCTTTCACATTATTTTCTTAATTTTTTTAATTATGTTGTTAGATATTTTTCATTCCTTTTAGCTTCTTCAAAGTGTGTTTTTAGAACATAAATTATTTCCTTTGACTCCTTTTAAGTTTTCTCAATCTGGTGCTTCAATCTTTGATTCTTCTTCTCAATAGCTTCTAACTCTTCTAAGACACAAATGAGTTCTCCTTCTAGATTCACTAAACTTCATCCTATTCTTATTCTTGATCATATATACTTTTTCTTGTAGAGTCATCTTCATGTATGGACATGAATAGAATCTCTTCTTCTTCTGCATCACTGACTCCACTATCTTTAACTAAGCTAAGATCTTTAGAATACAAACTCTTCTTATCGAATCCTTTCTTTAATTTACCTTTAAAATTATTCTTGTATGCAGACTTTCCTTCTTCATTATCATCATTACCCTTATTTTGGCATTTAGATGAAAAATGTCCAATCTTTCCATAATTAAAACATTTAAAAGGTAATTGTCCTTGATATTCTCCTATGCCCTTTTTTATCTTATGAATGAAAAGAGCTCCATTTTCATCTTCATCATCACTGGAACTATCACTTGATTCTTAAATCTTATCCTTCTCTTTCTTTGATATCTTGAAAGTTGCTTCTCTCTTTGAGGGTTTATCTTGTTTAGTCTACATCTCATATGCCATAAGAATACCATGAAGCTCATCCATCTTTATCTTGGATAAATTATTCATCTCTTTAATTGCCAAAACATTTGTATCATATCTCAATGGTAGATATCTCAAAACCTTTTGAACCACATTCAGTTCTTCTAAATTATCTATAAGAACTTAAATCTAATTAACTATTTGATCAACCTATAAGAGATAACTTGTTATATTTTCTTCTTCTTCTTCCATCTTCAAACTCTCAAACTATCTTCTAAAACTTTGAAGCTTAGCTTGATTAACCTTTCCATCACCTTTAGAAATATTCTTAAGTTTTACCCAATTTTCATGAGTAGATTTATATTGAATAACTTTAACAAATTTTGGTTCATATAAACTACATAAAATATCATTTAAAGATTTAACATTGTTTTCACTTGCCTTCTTTTCTACTGGAGTAGTTACAAGTGTTTATGGCTCTTCATATCCCTCCACCACTTCTTGTCATATGTCAAATCCAAGGGCCATCAAATAAGCCTTCATTATTATGCTCCAAAAAAACTAATTAATCCCATCAAACAAAAGTGACCTATTTGTAGAAAATCCTTCATGTGATCCAACCATCATACTTTCCCGATCTACCTCCAAGCTATAAAACTTTTTCAAAAGGAACATGCTCTAATACCAAATTGTTAAGCATGAGATATACTAAGAAGGGGGTGAATTAGTATATCATAAATCTTATAAACTCTCACTTAATCAAATTCCATTTAACCATATATTAAAGATATGCAATAAAATTGAAACAATAAACACCACACAAGATAGAAAGAGACACCAGATTTAACATGGAAACCAAATGTGAGAAAAACCACAAAGAACAATCTCAAGTATATGAATGAGCAACAAATCAAACTAAAATATTCATAATCACTAACTTGTAGGATCACCAACCCATTTGCTAAGCACCAACACAACAACTATTCATGAGCACCAACCCATAAGAGAACCAACTCCTTTGCTGAGCACCAACACAACAACTATTCATGAGTACCAACCCATAGGAGAACCAACCCCTTTTGTGTATACCACACAACTATCTCTCAATGTTTATTTCTCAACAAATGATAGTACATTACAATATCTCTTTCCTTTCTCTCATTTGCTCTTCTAAGCTAGATATAACAATTACAAATCATACTCCATCTTCCATATCACAAATGTCTTCTCAAGCCTTTATTTATAGCTTTCCAAATGATGTTTTACATTCACCCTTTCTGACCCTTCAATCCTCATGGAAAATATCACCATGAAATATCACCAAACTTTCATGACCCCTCGTATCCTTGCATTTGAAAAGTCATAAGGTGACCCTTCATAAGCAAAATCATCCTTTCGTCTTTTGTCTTTATCTTAGTGACTTTTTGTATTCCTCAAAGTGTCCCTTCATGAGAAATTGTGCCCTTCCTCTTTTGTCTTCACTCGGTGACTCTTGGAATTCCTCAAGATGACTCTTCATAGGAAAATGTGTCCCATTCTTCTTTTGTCTTTACCTTGTGACTCTTTGACTTCTCCATGGGCCCTTCTTTTGACTTTATGTAACCAAAAAAAAATCATTAATATTAAATAAATATTAACACACATTAGCCAAGATATGAATATTAAAAACATCATTAAATGTAATGGGTCATTTATCACCAATAAAGCTATACCTTTGACATCAATGAAAATATTTCCAACAATTTAATCTAGAGGTTTATCCCCATTATAGACAACCCATAGGTCTAGGGGTAATCCCATTGTTTTACTCAATTAGAGTCAGATTGAACTAATTATTCAAGGGTGTAAAATTGAGTGACAACAAGAACATTTAAAGGATCTTTTTAGTCTGATATTTTTACATACATCTTAGAATCACTCCATTGGTGTCTTTTATAAAAAACACATCATTGATAACCATATAAGGAATAGCTTGGAACCTGAAATGGAGTATTTTGTATTTTTTAATCCCTTATGGATACTCACCTAACTAGATAAAATATGTCATGCTCTGAGTCTAGTAATTATGAGGATCCTAATTAGTTGGTTGTTTTTCTTGTAGCATAAGGACTATTTTACCTTGAACTTCTAGGTTAGCTATTGACTATTTAGAAAATCATTTTCCCTTTATGAGCCTAGTTATTTTGATTTCAATACCATATTCCACCACCTTAATGATTCAACTATCTCATTTTCATTAAAATATCCAATTAAAATGACTATTTCACACTAGATGTGAGACCATCATTTAAATGTTGTTATTAGAGAACATGTGTCTAGATTTCTTCAATGATCTAATCACAACCAACATTTATTTTTCCATGAATCTATATCTCAATTCATAATTTTTAATCACTTTAGTAGAAAAATCAATAGGATACTCCATTTTGTCATTGTTTTGATTTACTGAGATTAATTAGATACTTTCATCTCCTCTAAAAGCATAGAAGATACAAGATTTTTCATAACAAGGATTCAAAAATGTTGGGGTTTGGGATGTTTCTCTCTTTATTGATTCAAATATGAACTTAACCTATTTTTTCTAATTGATATTAGAACTTTTATTGATCATAGAGGCATGTGTCTTGACTAATGAATAAAACTTTAGTAAAAACCTTCTCACAAATTTTACCTTTCCTAAAAATCTTTGGAGTTTGTTGTTATGGCTTGGTAAAAAAAAGAGATCTGATGGCTTCTAATATTTTTGGTTCAATAGCCAATCTATCTTTAGAAATAATTTTCCAAAATAATTGGCCTTCATGGATAACAAATACACACTTGTTTGGGTTCAAGATACCCTAAACTCTCTACATGTGTCAAAGATTTACTATAAATGATCCAAGTGATTAGCTACACATTTGGAGAAAATAGTGATATAGTCAAGGCAAACTAGGATAATATCATTTATTAGGACCATAAATTCCATATACATATCTCTTTCTAAGTTTTTAATAGCATTGGTCAATCCAAAAGGCATCTTCTTATATGTATATGTACCCCATTTAGTGATGAAGGTTACCTTTAACTAATCAAATTTTTGCACTAATCTCTGATTATAGCCCATGTAACTATCAATAAGTTAAAACCTATCATTATACACTAGTATTTGGTGGATATATTCCATATGTGTAAGGGGATAGTGATCCTTGAGGGATGTTCTATTCAGGTCCCTAAAATCTATGCACAACCTGATCTCTCTATTTTTCTTTCTGACCAGGACTAAATTGGATACCCAAAAGGAGTGTTTAATTTGGAAAATGATGTTATCTTCAATTCTTTTGGTTAATTCCTTCCTGATTAGTGGTTCTAATTTATGGTTTATATGCCTTTGCTTTTACCTAACCAGCTTGGCATAAGGGTTTATCTCAATTGTATGTTTTCCAAAGATGGGTCAAAAAATTTGAGATCTTGGTAACTCCATGTAAATATATCATCATAGATTATAAAAAAATGAACTAAACCTATTTTTTAGAATGATCACATACTTTTTTTATCTCTCAAGATTGTGTCATTATAAATGACCACTTGATCACAATTTTCTTTCCTTATTGTCATGTTCCTCTTTTCACCTTTGAATTGGTCATCAAAGTTTAATATGTTATATATCATGAACAATAATTTAGGTATATTATTTCCTTTTAATTATATGATTTTATCCTCATACTGTGTCTTTATCCTTGACTAATTTTTAGAAAAAAACCCTGTGTCCTCTTGTAGAAAATTGATGATATGTTCATCATTATCAAACACTTACCAATAATCATCATTAGCAAGCACCATGGGTCTAACTATAATCTTAAAAATCTATCCTAAATATCTCATGACATCAATAAGGAGTTCTTATTGAGATATTAATATCTTAAGCCTATCTACATCAATAATTTTCTTCCTTAACACAACTTATATGTTGAAATCATCTATGTATATGAACATTTGGAAGGATATTCTAAGATGAATTTTATGATCTCACCTAATTTACAATGATCACACTATCCCCAAACACTTACATTGTCTTGATTTTTTAATTTATGTTAACTGTATGCCTTCGATCAACACCTCATATTTGTCCACATTATTTGTGAAACTAAATTGTAGCCTATATGCATGAAAGTATTTCTCCTTTTGAGTAGAGATCAATATAATTCCCACGTTTTCACTAGTTATACTTCTGGAGCTATCCAAATATAGTTTCCATGTGACTCCAAGGTCTTCTTGAGTTTTCATGAGGTTTGGTATGATAAGGTTATCCTCAAGGTTTGGTACAATAAAGTTATCCTCAATGATGAAATAATTACCTAGTACTATTTCTTTGATATAGTCATATGGATCAAATACATAATGTTCATTATCCCATTCATCTAGTTCTACATCTATAACTTCTTCCATAGGTGTGATAGTCTCATGCAAGACTAAACCATATTCAAGGTCATGCATAGTTTATTTCATGTCAATGGAATCGAGTGAGTATGGATTTATAAGATATATACAAATAGGATAAGATTTTATAGTCACATTAGTTCCATATTTAGTCCTCAACAACATGTGTGACCATTAAAATGACAAATACTTACCCATTTTTGCAAAAAAGTCTCTTAAAAGATAAATGGAAAAAAGGGGAGGCAAGCCTAAAACATATAAGTCTTGAGTAATAGACATGGTAGGAAATGCATTGAAGGTAATGTGTAATATTTTAATAACCCACATAGTTTTGATAGTTATTCCATCTATATAAATAACTCAATTTAAAATTATAATATACTTTATACCTAGCATATCAAATATTTTCTTGGGCATGACTATGCTACTTGCACCTAAATTAATCATATAGTTATGGATGAGGTGCTTACCTATGATCAAGGAGATATAAAATGGTAGTGACTCATTTCTTTTACTAATCTCTCCTAACATTTACTAACACAAGCTTGTGGAAATGGATGGAGAGGCATTTGCTTGTCCATGTGGATGAAATCTCTTCAATGCTTCCCATTGGAAATTTGGCCTCCTAAGGCCAAATGCTAACCTCTATAATTAAAAAAAATTCATGACACCCTTCAAATCCTCTACATAGTGTTATCTTGACCTATGATGTCTCCTAATTGCTTCTTAAAGTCATTCAACACTCCTATAGATGTCATTTAGTCTATTTGTGATCACCATATCTCTTAAATGTCTTGGTTCATTACGTGATGTGCTTGACCATCATAATGTCTTTCACTAACAAGTGAAGGGAGTAGGTCTCAATGTCTCATCATTGTCATGTCTCTATTTCAAATGGTGTTAATTATCCTCATGTTTTTTGAGTATGTTTAGATGTCTTTGAAAATGGATTGAAGTGATCTTGTGATCTAGAGTGCCTTAATAAAGATGGTTGGAGGTGAAAATTGATGACTCACTATGAGGTATAGTGGAAAATAATATTTTAAAAGTGGTGAAGATACATAGAATCCTAATTGAAACCTCTTAAGAAAGATAAATGTTATTCTACATGATACTTATTTAAAAATATACTTTAGAAGCCATGTGTATGTGTAGTCATATGAAATGCAAAAATTAGTAACTTGATTTTGGATAATGACACCCAACCAATAGCTCTCTCTTGATTAATTGCATAACCCTTTTAGGCACCTTTTCACTGATTCATAGTCATCTATAGGATTTCAAGACCTCATTTTAGCTTACTAAAGACCCTTTTTCCATGCTTATTCTATCCCCTTAGGTCTTGTACCCTTAGGATAAAAGTGGCCAACTTGGACTATAGCATTGGACCTTAGGGTGTCCCCTTTTTTTCACTCCTATCTAATAATATTTTGAGCCTAGATTACCATTTTCCACTAATTCCTCCTCTTCATTGTGTCAGCCTAGCATGATTTCATTTAACCCATGACAAATATATCCTTATAAAATACCATTCAAAAATCATTTGTAAAGGTTTGGAAAATATCACTAAGCAAGCAAGAATACAAGCAAGACTATTCAATCAATCTTCCCTATTCTTTCTATATATCTAGCCAATACACATACAAGCTCATTCAAATCCTTACACCAGACCCTAACCACCTCAAACATATCCATTTTTAGCATTTATTGAATTTTGATACCATAATTGCACTAAGAACTTCAAAGTGATAAATACATATGGCTTGATCCCTCTTCAAAGCATTGTTATGTAGGTAGTGTACCCACACATAGGGTGTGAAGCATGCCTAATGCATCTTACACACACTAACTCCCCTTTTCTCAAAATCCTATTCAAGCTTATTAAAGACCTAAGATCAAAGATAAACCAGATCTATAATGAAATCCATTAATATTTAATCTTTGAAGTTTCATAGGAAAAGTCATACATGAGTGGCAGACATAACCTAGAAAGTTTAAACCTCTATGACAAGTTTAGACAATAGTGATAAGAACATGACTATATCCCTAGACCCTAAAGTTTCCTATTTTTGGTTCTCTTATCATTTTACTAAATGAAATCTAGATCCAAGTTCCTAATACTATCCTAGTCCTACATAGTCAATATCATCCTTTGTATTAGTCATATTAACATAGTTTTGAGCTAAGTTATATTTCTCTCTATTTATTTGTTATTTTTAGAAGGTCTAAACAACAATTAGAATTAAAAAATTAGTAAGTTAATTATGGCATAATTATTGATGGATTTACTTTACTCAAGCTTTTAACTAAATAATAATTAAAACCTTAATTATTCTCAAAAAATTTAAATCATTTGGTGAACCTGACTTACTTTATTTGCACATAATAACCCTAGAAACCCCAGGGTACAATTCCTAATAATTTTTCATCTATTTTTATAATTTTTTACCTTCATAATAAAATAAAAAGTTAACATTAAATTTTAAAATTTAGTATTAATTTTAAAATATTTTTATTTCAAACCCCAGTTGCCCACACAAGTTCCCAATAATTTTCTAGTAATTTTCCAATCATTTTCTAAATTTTTACTAGAATATTTAAATTAAAAAATCCATTCAAAATTCAAAACTCAATAGAAATTATCAAAAATATTTAAATTTTCAAACCCCTAGTTACATTTACTAGATCCCATTAAATCACTAATTTTCCAATACTTTCTAATTTTTTACTTGCATATTTCACTCAAAAATCCACTCTAAATTTTAAAAGTTCATATCAATTTATCAAAATATTTATCTTTCAAACCCTATTTGCCTATACTAGGTCCTATTGCTTTTGAGCTATCACCTTACATTCTAAAAATTATATTCCAATAAATGATCTCACTTATTTACATATTTTTCTCACATTTCTTGAAAAAAGTAAGGAGACCATCATTGGTCCTATCATGTGCATGAATGATGAAGTTTACCATATGTTAGTCCAAAGCTTCATTATTTGCATTCCATGCTTGATTTTTATAATAAGGGATGATATTACACAATTCATTGTTAAACATGCACAAATTTTAAATATTTCTTTTACATGCTCTCTCTCACTCACATGGAAATGTTTTCATGTATATCATGATAAACATGTTTTAAATATTATGATTCATGTTAAAATTTTCTATAAATTCATGCACAATTTCATTCTCTCTTCCCTTTGTTCTCTATCTCTCATATGTAAAAAATTTCAAATTTATCTTACTACACATATTAGACATATCATAACACATGTCAAAATTATTTATGCATCAATGCACAGTTCCATACTCTTTATCCCTTATTTATTATCTCCCATGTGGAATGTTCTCTATAATCATATTACTATACAACTTATAACTCCACATACATGCATTTTAGCTCATATACATGGTTTCCACCTAGATGGATATGCCTCCTTAGCTACTCTTAATTCAATGTCATATTTCATGCAAAGGAAAGAAAACCCTTTGCCTCCTCCCCCTCAAGAGGGTTATATCTCCTTTCCCTCTAACCAAGTCCATGGTATCACCCCTCCAAAATGTGAGGTAGACTATACTATTTTACCTAATGCATACATTCATCCTATAGCTCCTTCAAATCTTCTTCAACATATGTGCTTACATGTTCAATTGGAAGCAACTAGGATTTTCACTTATGAGACTCTAAGGGATCAAATAACCAGTATGCACAAGTTAAATTTAGCTTTACAAAAGTAGAATTAGCTATTGCATGAAGAGATCAAAACATTGGAAAATCAAACTATAATACAAAAACCTTAGAGGCACCTTAATGTCAATCATGTATATGCACATTCACCATGTCAATTAGTTACAAGAAATGTTACATATCAAAACAAGAAATCAAAACAGAGTTACTCTAAAACTTATGATTATAAAAGCATTCAAAGATAAAATAATATTTCAAGTGAGGTACTATGGGAAATGATTAAATCTAATTTGATTAAACTACCTCCTCTACATCCAATAAGAAAGTCTAGATATTATTGTGCATATCATAGAATGCATGGGCATCACACAAATTCATATTTGGAATTGACAAAGCATATACAATAGATAATTGATAATGAGGACCTTATACAAGGTAAATCAGTAAAGTAATCCAAAGTGACATAGAAACACATTCACAAAGGGTCAAATTTAGAAATATTATAAAATTGGTTACCAAATCATAACTCAGAATAACACAAGGATCAAAAATAAATATCAGAGCAAAAAATAGTAACACAAGCATAGGTAAAACACAAAATGATGAAAATATACCTCTCAAAAATGAGGCTCAACTTTTAAAGTAGTATGGGTTTGGTCAAAGATATCACACCAGTTTGATTATCAAGGTCAAGGGTTGGGTAAGCATGATCAAGGCATCATTACTCCTATTCTAAGATTTGATAATGTTTGTCACCAAGATTTGGGATTTTTTTAAAATCCCAAGGCAAATCATTAACAAAAATAATTTATCAAATGAAAAGATCTAAATACAACAAAAGTAAACACTAGCATTACATTGATTCAAAATCAAGATGATAATGATGAATGGAACAATACAAGTTATTATAATTTCTAGGATACCAACAATTCAAAATCTTATTCACAACCATTCCCTTGTGCTTCAAAATTATGCATGATTCATTTTTTTGCTATAAGACAACATGATATGGAGTCTCCCATGAGACTCATTGGTTAGTATCATTTATTCTTAAAAATACTTGTACATAATATTTTTATGATTGATTGTACATAGCTCAAAATCTAAAAAATCCAAAAATAATATAACTTTTATAAACTTTCAAAAACATTCAAATATGTCAAAACACTAAAAATATTTATATTGTATTCATCATCTATGCTTTACATTTATACTATCATGATAGAGTTACATTTGTTATTATATGCTATTGTTTGTTTGTTTATCTACGTTACCATATTTCACTTGATCTATTTTGATTGTACATAGTGACATCTAGCTCTTTGATTGATTCACTCTACCCATTGAAGGGGCATCCTAATTCTAAATTCAAGACACACATCAATATATATACCCATTGGGGGCATAATCTACATGACTATACCATCCAGGTTATGTCAATCCTACACCACACACTCTACTTACCATGTTGATATACATTATTTACTATCTTATAGAGATTACTAAATTGACATCTCATTAGTATATAACACTTTTGTATTTCTTCGCATATACCTATTCTTGCACTAACATGTCTTACATACTTTCCCTCTTGATTTGATTAGTTAGATGCAATTATATTTCCAGTTATTACATTTTTAACTTTCTTGCTTAGCGTACCTAGATTATTTGAATTTATTAGTTCCTATTGTGTCTCATATATGTGCCTCGGGACATTTTCCAATGTCCTTTACTTCTATTCATGAGGTGTGCCTTAGGACATTTTTTAATGTCCTTTGCTTGTACTTTTCTATGTGATTATGGATTTAACCCAAACCTTGCTTATTTCAATTATATCTATATGTGGCATTTGAACATGCCTTATTTACTTGATTTTCAATTTGAGTGACATGTGTCATGTCCCTTGTTTGCTTGGCCCCTTAGCCACTATTGTCTACTTATTGTTTCTTGTCTTGTGTGCTTGTTTCTTGATGGCTATCTGATTGTTTGCAATGCTATAATCCTAATCATACATTATCTTACTTTATTGAATGACATGATGGATATCATGCTCCATCCCTCCATGATAACTAACAACTAACTAAACTTCTCATTCTAGTTCTAGTTTAATACATTGCATTACATTTCTATATATATATCTAACCATACCCCTATTGATTTAACAATATCTCAATATAAACCATATTATATCTTAAGATATCTTAATATTATCATTGCTATATCATGTATATTTTTAGCATAACACACTTGTAAGGCTACTTCTTTTGAGGATAATCATTCTCAGATATTCATTCCTACCCTTAGAAGAGGGGGGAACAAACAAGGGTTTTGTCATAAATATCATAACTCCTTATAGTAAAAAATATAGCTTCTAAAATGGCTCAAAACAATAATGAAAGGTTAAACCAGATAGAACATATAAAAAAAGTGAAAATTCTAGCATAATTTTTAGTATTAGTAAAGGAAAATAACACCAAAAATGGACAATAGTGCTGGACACTAGGGTGTCTTATATTTGGTTTTCCTATCCAAACAATATAGGAAACAAATTTTATAGAAGTAGGCAAAAAAGTAGGTTGAGCTATAGTTTTGCACATTTAGCCTAGTTCAAAATCAATAGTTTTCAATACACTTTTAGCTTAGAGAATCTAAATATAGGGGTATCATGCACAATATGATGGATATCACTTCTAGTTTTAGATATGTTAGTTGGTATAAATTCTAGATCAGAATCCATGTTTTAGACATAAGTGATTAGGGGTAATGTGTGCGACACATTTCTCTTCTTTTCTTTTTGATTTTAGCATTACCCAAGCATTCTTAGTAGTTAAATGCCTTATTCCATCTGTCAGTGGTTGGCAACATTTTGAATTGGATTTCATACAAGCCTAATCTTCACATTCTTGAGTTGTCAATTTCCTGAGTGGCCTCCATAGAAGCCTAATTTTCCATGTTTAGAGTGGCTTTCATACAAGCCTATTCTCAATCTTTTAGAGTGGCCAAGAGTGGCCTAGTTTCTAGCATGTATTCAATGATCCACACTAAAATTATAAGATTAAAAAGCACTCATGGGCATTAGGATCCATCTCATTTGACACACATTTCATATTAGTATATATCTTAAATTATGGGGCAATGATGGAGCCAAAGGACTAGCTAGCCTTTATATTCTTGAGATACCTATTTAGAGGGATTGGACACACAATCCAAAAATTGATTGGCACATGCATGATCATATAAATTCACTTATTATGTGATGATGGATCTAAAGGGGCAGCCTTTACATTTTTGATCTACTCTTAAGGAATTGAGAACTCAACTCCATTTTTGATAATACTCTTGGTACAACACTTATATTATTAATCAACATAATCCAACATCACTCAACATCACAATAGGTTTTGTATTAGTTTACATACCCAATGAGGTATATTCATTAATTTCTCTTCCTCTCTCTCTTACCCAAGTTTGTACATTCTTATTCTATATATAGTGTATCTAATAAGAATTGATCTACTCTTTATTTTTCTTTCTAATTCATAATTCATAGTGTGCTCTCTCTATCACACCCAACATCACAATAGCTTCATGAACTTCACCCTTATAGGTAAGTTTAGGTATACTTTATATTTTTCCTTTATCCTAGTATTTTACTTTATTTCATCACTATAATGAAGGTGGGGGAATGTAGTCATTATAAATTGCAAAAATGGTAACTTGAGTGTGGTTAATGACACCCAACCCATAGTTTCATCTTGCTTGCTCTCATGACCCTTCTAGGCACCTTTTCACTAATTCCTAGTCATATGTATGATTTAAAGACCCCATTCAAGTATCCAAGAAACTTTTTCCATGATTATTCCATTCCTCTAGGTCTCATACCCTTAGGAAAATAGTGTCCAACTTGGACTATAGTGCTATACCCTAGGGTGTCCCCTGTTTGATGCTCTTGTCCAATCACATTTTGAGCCTAGATTACCATTTTACCCTAATTCCTATTATTCATTATGTTATCCTACCATGATTTCATTTAAAATATGACCAATAGATCCATATATAATCCCATTCAAATGTCATTTGGAAAGGGTTGGAAAATATCACTAAGCAAGTAAGAATACAAGCAATACTATTCAAGAAATCTTCGATATTCTCTACATACAACCAACCAATGTACTTACAATCTCATTTAAATCCTTACACTAGCCTCTAGCCACCTCAAGTATATCTAGTTTTAGTATTTGTTGCATTCTTGAAGACAAACTAGCTCTAGAAGGAGATTCATTAAGAGTTAAGCTTTGAAATTTCATAGGGGGGTCTTCTAAGAGTGGTGGATAGAACCTAGAAAGCTTAGACCTCTATGACTAGTTTGGAAAATAGTGATAGAAACATGACTATAACACTAGACCCCAAAGTTTCTTTTTTTTGGTGCTCCTTTCCTTTCACTAAATGAAATCTAGATCCAAGTTCCTAATACTATCCCAGTCCTATATAGTCAATATCAACCTTCATCTCAATTAGATCAGCATAGTTCTAAGATAAGTTACATTTCTCTCTATTTATTTAATATTTTAGAAGGTCTAAAAAAAAAAAATTAAAAAAATTAGTAGGTTAATTATGGCATAATTATTCACTGATTTACTCTACTCAATTTTAACTAAATAGGATGAAAAACCTCAATTATTCCCAAAATTGTTAAATCATTTAGTGAACCTGACTTACTTCATTTACATAAAAGAAACCCTAGGGTACATTTTCTAATTATTTTTCATCTATATTTATATATTTTTTAATTTCATAATAAAATAAAAAATTATCATTAAATTTTAAAATTATGTAGTAATTTTTAAATATTTTTGTTTCAAACCCTAGTTGCCCACACTAGGTCCCAATAATTTTGCAGTAATTTTCCAATCATTTTATTTATTTTTAATATCATATTTAAATTAAAAAATACATTTAAAATTCAAAAATCAATATAAATTCTCAAAAATATTTAACGTTTTATAACCTTAGTTACATTTACTAGATCCCATTAAATCACTATTTTTCCAATAACTTTCTGATTTTTCACTTGCATATTTCACTCATAAATCCACTCTAAATTTTAAACATTAATATTAATTCCTAATCATCTATATTATTTCAAGACCTCATTGTATCTTATCCAAGACCCTTTTTCCATGCTTATTCCATTCCCTCAGATCTCACACCCTTAGGATAATAGTGCTCAACTTGGACTGTAATACAAGACCCTACATTGTGCCCTTTTTGATGCTCTTGTACAATCACATTTTAAGCCCAGATTATCATTTTTCCCTAATTAATCTTCTTCATTATGTTAGCCTAGTAAGATTGAATTTAACCCATGACTAATAGATCCCTATATAATCCCATTAAAAGATGATTTAGAAAGGGTTGAAAAATATCACTAAATAAGAATACAAGCAAGACTATTCAAGTAATCTTCCCTATTCTCTACATAAAACCAACCAATTCACTTAAAATTTCATTTAAATTCTTACAACAACCTCTATCCACCTCAAGCATATCTAGTTTTATCATTTATTGTATTCTCATATCATAAGGGCTCCTTCTTCTGAGGAGAACCATTACAAGATATTCATTCCTACCCTCAGAAGAGGGGGCAATAAACAAGGGCTTTGTCAAAAAGATAAGAAATCATTAAAATCAAAAATCTAATTTCTATAATAGCTCAAAACAATAATTAGAGGGAAAACCAGGTAGAACAGATTAAAAAAATAGTGGTGATTCTAGCACAATTTTTAATTTTGGCAAAGGACAATAACATTGAACATGGAAAATAGTGATAGACATGAGGGTGTCTTATTTTTTATGCTCCTATCCAAGTAATACAAAAATAATATTTTCTAGAAGTAGGAAAAAAAATTAGGTTCAACTATAGTTTTATACATTCAGACTAGTTTAGAATTAATAGTTTTTAATACACTTTTGGCTTAGAGAATCTCTATATAGGGGAATCATGCACAACATGATGGATCTCACTTCCATTTTAAAATACATCAATCAGTATAACTTCTAGATCATCATCCATGTTTCAAACACAAGTGATAAGAGACAATTTGCGTGACACATTTATTTTATTTTATTTTTAATTTTATCATTACCTAGGCATTATTAGTAGTTTCATGCCTTATTACATCTATATCTAGTTGGCATAATTTTAGAGTGGATTTCATACAAGCATAATCTTCATATTCGTTAGTTCTTGATTTCCTAAGTGGCCTCCATATAATCCTATGTTTCTAGTTTTAGTGTGGCTTTCATAAAAGCCTAATCTCAATCTTTCAGACTAGCCAAGAGTCGCCTAGTTTCTAGCATGCATTCAAATATCCATGCCAACATTGTTAGATTACAAATCATTTGTGGGCTTTAATAGACATCTCATTTGACACATTTCATATAGATATTATTTTATAGCTTCACTTCATGGGGCAATTATGAAGCCAAAGGACTAGCTAGCCTTTGTATTCTTGATCTACCTATTTAAAGGGAATGGACACACATTCAAACATTGATTAGCACACACATAATCATATGACTTCACTTAGTAGGTGATGATGGAGCTAAAGGGCTAGCCTTTGCATTATTTTGCCACTCTTAGGGAATTTAGAACTCAACTCCATTCATGATAATACTCTTGGTACAATAGCTTCCAATATTACTCAGTATAATCCAACATCAATCAACATCATAACATGTTTTTTATTAGTTTTCATACCCAGTTAGGTGTATTCATTCTTTTCTCTTCCTCTCTCTCTTACCTAGTTTTGTACATTATTATTTTAGATATAGTATATCTAGTAATAATTGATCTACTCTTTGTTTTTCTTGTTGATTCATACTTAAAATTGTGTTCTCTCTATATGCACACCCAACATAACAAATAGATTCATGAACTTCACCTTTATAATTAAGTTCAGGTATGCTTTCTGTTTTTCCTTTATCTTAGTATTTTGCTTTGCTACATCACCATAATAAAGGGAGGGGAAAATGTAGTCATATAAAATGCAAAAATTGGTAAATTAAGTGTTTTTTATGAAACCTAACCAATAGTTCCCTCATTTTTATTCTCATGACCCTTTTAGGCACATTTTCACTAATTCCTAGTCATTTTTAGGCTTTCAAGACATCATTCTAGCTTAGCCAGGACCCTTTGTCTATGATTATTCCATTCCACTAGGTCTCATACCCTTAAGACATTAGTGTCCAGCTTAGACTATAGCATTTTACCCTAGGGTGTCCCCTTTTTGATGCTCCTATCTAATCACATTTTGAGCCCAGATTACCATTTTCCCCTGATTCCTCCTCTTCATTGTGTCATCCCTCCCTAATGGATTTAGGAGAGATAGGAGGACTTGGTTAATGTTCTATGGATGAAGATGATGTATGTGGCTTGGTTTGTTTTTGTGATTATTTATTAGTTAAAACCATGTAGTGATAAAGAAACAAATATAAATAAATTGTTTTTTCTTTTCTCTCTATTTAGTGAAGATAACAAACAATTTAATCAAATATTCCTTATAATTTTTCCTTTTGAAAATTATTATTTAGAATATTATGGGGAATCTGGATAAATAGAGGACCTAGGAAAAGGTATGTTAAGGATAATTTTAGGTTTGTTTGAGGATGGTGTCATGGATATACCTAAAAGTACAATAGGCCTAGATCTATGTTGGAGGTGGTATGTGGCTTGATATTGGGACCTACCCCCTCACTTCATGACCCTACATAAATAAGGGTGTTGGGAAATTATATGATATATCATCAGCCAATTATTTATACTCATTCATAACATGAGGTTAGTTTTCCCCTTGGTGATGAAATCTAAGTAGGTCTACCTAGGTGGGATTATTTTTATTAATTTTTTTTATAGTTTCATGGTTTAGTTTTTTGTGAAGTAAATGTGGCTATGATGATAAACTAACATAGATAATTATGTTTATGTGTATAACCTGATTAATTAATTTGATGAATTTAGTTATTTTTAGATTCCCAAAAAGGCAAGGTTTTTTTATTTTCTCTTTTTGATGAGAACAACAATGAATAATTTGCTAAAAATGGAAAGTTAATAAAAATATAATATAATGAAAAATCAATAAATATGAGTCCTATAAGGGTTACACCAGATGTGTCATAATGTTTAAGTATTTTTTATGTGATTTTATTTTATAAAATAAACTAACAAAAAATTAAAAGAAAAATAGGGTTTAAACTACGATAAGGTGTACTTGTATGATTGGTTATGCACCATTGATCAAGTAATTATGAGAGATCATTTTGGTTGGGAAAGAATACTTGTACACATCTGAAAAAATAGAAGATATATTAATAAAGTAATAGGGTGGGTTTATTAGTAAAATACCAGTTCTAAGAAGGTGTAAACTTTCCTTCATGGATTTCAGCCCACCTATTTAGCAAATAAGATAATAAAAATGATAATAAAAATTACAAATTTTTGTTGATAATTTAGATAACATATGATTTTTATAATATATAGTCTTCATTCATTGCATTAATATGGTTAAATAACTAAACCAATAATCCTATGTGGCTTAGGTATCTTCTTGGATATTTTCAAGTTGAGCTAAGATATCATCAATGTTGGGAGTGAACACAATGGAAAAAAACTCAAATAATACACATCATCACTTTGATCAACAAAGAGGGGTTAGGGAATAATTTTTAAATTAAAAGAACTGATTATTTCATGATATTATCCAAGAACCATCATCTAAATATAGAATTCATGTTTATAGAAAAATAGGCAATCGGAAAAAACTAAGACTATGGTAAAAATCTATAAAAATAATCTCAAGTTCTGTAACTTAATAGTTTTGATAGGGATTGGTGTTGATTCACAAAATTAGTATCAATTTTAGTAGGATCGATGATGATCAATATGATTGACATTGAATCTAGTAAATTTTTTGAAAGTATTATGAAATTAGATTATGATTTATGAAAATGAAATCTAAGGATAATAGAGATAGCCGAAGGATAAAAATAATGGTAATATTACACCAAATAAGATAGATAATGAAATTTTGATAAAAATGAAGTATTATATTGATCTTGAAATGCTTTTAGATGGTGTTATGGATTGTTGGTGTATTATGGCTTCAATAGACCGATATCAAAGATTTGAAACTTTGATATAGATTAATTAGATATCCTGTTATATATGTCATAAGGTATACTGAGTGTCATTCATCTCTTGGGAATCATGTCAACCTTTCAACATAGTTTTGAGATAGTTTAGGCAAGCTGATGCCATGTATAAGTAATTATAAATGATTAAACATAATAAAAAAATATCATGGGGGATCATTAATGATTCTACCTTTTCTAGGAAAAAAACATGTCTAAAATGGTTTTAGTCATGTAGTAGTTTGGTAAGGAGGTTGTTTGAGTTGTCAAACAATATTTTCATCAAGGTTAAGTTGCTAGGATGGATGGATAAATTATATTATATGAATTTTTAATATATTTTTGGAGATTTGGGAGGTTAGAAAGGGGGTGAATGGTAATTAATGAAATAATTACCATGAGTAAATGTAAATAAGGGTGGTGGATAATAAATTAAGGGGATTATGACATAAAGTGACACTTATTAGGTAGCATATGAAAAAGTAGTGTCTACACATCATGCTATACAGGGAATCACAAAATGATCAATGATGGTTAAGGCTAAGATATAAGATTTTTGAGAATTAAAGATTATCATAGAAAATATTCAATGTAAATTCATTAATAGGTAGGTCATTAATCCATTTAATGTTTTCCAAAAATTATTCCTTCTCATTAAAGGTAGAGATAGACTTAGCAAGCTGAAGAGACTTGAAGATTAGGTATAGGTCCTTAATTTAGAGGAGGGATCTTTAAACCTACAATTAATTTATATGCATGAATCCCATCCATTATAAGAGATTAATTCCTTGAGTCTATTTAGACCCTTAATGAACAACCCATAATTAAATAAAGAGGTCATCTATTGATAGTAAGGTTCCATCATATGGATCTCTACCCTCGACACCTTGATCTCAAAACATTGAGAACTAGGTCCACAACAACCAAATTATTAAACATTTCCCAAGACATAAAAATTGAGTGAAAAATAGGAGACCCCACAACCTTAACAAATAAGGAACAAAATAGGAGATCATAAATATGTATCCATTTCAAATTCAAGTTTCATTTAGGGAACCCTATCATGACAGTATTTCTTATCAAAAATTTATAAGGTTCACCCCATTTTAGATCTCTAATAATCTATTTTATATCAAATTTATTACCTTGGAGTCTTAATTCTTTCATCCTGAGGCCCCATAACTTTTTAGGAGTACAACAGACCTTCCAAGCAACAACATATCTTTTCCTATTTTCCATACAATAAGACCAAAGAAAGTCTCTAATAAACCTATGGTGGAGGTTAATATATGTTTTATTGAAGATCCAATAGGTTACATAATAAATGTTTTATGAGTAAATAACTTTATATCACACTTGGATTCTTTATGGAAGTGAAAGAATATGTCCATGCCATTTAAAATATATATTGATTTTTAAAAATAACCAATCACATATCTATTTGAAAGAGGCAGAAAGGAAATAAAAAATACCAAAATATATAACCAATTAGTTAGGCCCTTTCGACACCCATCCAAACACACACAACCAATATGACAACCTATCTTGCCACCTAATCATAAAGGATTTGTGTAAGGATAATTTAGAACTAGATTCAAAGTAATAAATATCAAGTGTAGAAGTAACATACTTCAATTTATCCTTATCAAGCTGAGTGAACTAGGTGGTATCATCATCAAACATGAAATCAATTAATTTAGAAGCATCAAAAATAATTGGGGGACTAATAAAACCACTTTTAAATACCTAATGTAGGGCTTCATTTGTAATAAAAAATAGAGAGGGGCCAAGAAGAAGCCTTCTCTAATGGAAGTCTAAAGCTCACTAGGATCAATAATATCACCATTAATCTACATAACTACATAATAAAATTTAAACATGATATTAACCATTTTAAAAAACATGTCTTAAAATATAGAGTCTTTCAACAACATATCAATAAATGACCATTAAATTTTATCATAAGCCTTTTTAATGTCAAGATGAATCTTACTAACATGTTATCTAGAATCAAGTGCCCACTCTACCCTCAGTAAACATAGTCTAAATTTTTGAAACAATTAGAGGCAACAAAGAAGAGACTCTCTTAGCTAATAGCTTAGCAAATATTTTTTTAGATGCATTCATAAGAGTGACTAGACTCTAATTTTTAACCTAATTTTGGTCACCATCCTTTGGAATAAGCTTTATGACCCCTTTATTGATCTTAAGATCCATGGAGCCAATCTCAAATTATTACTTAAAAATACCAAGATATTCATGCACAATTCACTCCTTAATCACACGTAATTCACTCCTTGTTGATATTATATAACTCAATATGGAAACCATCAGTCCCTAGGGATTTATTATCATTTATGTAATTAATTTTCACTTTCACCTCATATAAGGAAATCTCACTGTCAAGAAAAGTAATTTGCTCATGGGAAACATTTTTAAGAATATACATAGTGCACAAACTTTTGTTAAATTTGATTTGAGGATTCAAAACATTTAATAAAAATAGACTAGAATATACAGAGACAAAAAAAATCATCTTGGTCAAATCAATAGAACAAAACCACCACAGTCAATCATGTGGATATTTTTTTTATAATTTTTCATTTTTAAAAATCAAAAGAATAATTTGAAACCTTTATCTCCAATCTTAATCTAGTTTAATCTAGACCTAATATAAGCACTTCTAGCTAAATATATTTTGTTTTGCATTATCTTATTCTCAAGTATGGCCATGTTTTCAATAAGGTTGAAATTATTAGGATCAATTTGTATGGAATTTTAAAAAATAATCAACTTTTCTTTAATAACTTGAGTAACCTTCCTTCTTATCTTATCCTTGAATTGACCATAGCTTCTAGCAATTTTTTTCACTCAATTCCATGTTATTATTCCATTTAAAAATATTTTATGAACAATCATGGTAAGTATACCAATATTCTATAAGGTACATACCCCCTCTCTACAATCCAAATCATTTAGAAGAGAAACATTAAGCTTATATATAAACTTAGAGTTAAAAACACCCATATACCTTTTAGTATTTAGAGAGACATTAATCTCAATGGGATGGTGGTTAGAAATGGTGAATGGAATTACATCCACATAATTTATATTATCCTCACATTTAATACTGAACATGACCTTATTCATATAAATTCTATCAAGTCTAAAATATACCCTCTAAGGTTTGACTTGATTGTTGCATGATGTAAAACATATTCATGTTTTATAACTCCTTCACTTATCTAGAGGATCATAAATATTAAAAATATGCTTGAATTTAGTTCATTAACTTTCCTACATTTAGGTTCACCTCCCAAAATTTCCTCTTTCTCTTTAATCATGTTTAAATCACCACTCCAACCCCAATAAGACATAGAATATATCTGTATTTAGATGCATGTATCACACTAAAATGAATCATGAAACATATGTGTATATATAAAGGAATTATATGCTATTTTATAATATATATAAATAAACATAATCACATGGAAGTTTTCAATAATAAATATGATGAATATTTTGTATATTTTTTATATTTTTTATTTTTTTGGTCTATTTATAGAGCATTTGAATTTTTTGATTTTTGGGGGAAATACGAAGTATATCCAATTATCCCATCAGTGGATGATCATGTAGAAGTTATCTAAACTATGAATATCATATATAAAATTGGTAGAATGACTTAATAGCATGGATAAGTTTAATATCTAACAATAGAAAATATGTGATGCTCTCCATATGTATAATAAATCTTCATGGTCTCAAAGAGGTAATATAAGGAGTAGGGGTTCATGGAGTTTACAATTTTGTGCTTTGTCATTTATTATAAGTATAAATAATCATGTTGCATGGTAGTAGATGAGGAATAAGGAGATGTTTAACCCTAAATTTAGATATGTGAGTAGTTAGAGTTAAGGAGATTACATTATATTTTACACAAAAGTGGAGAAATAATATTTTATATTATGACTAAAATAGAATTAACTTCATTGTTAGTTATTTAAAACCAAAAAAAATTAACAAACATGACATCTCAAGCATAATCCCTCAGAATGGGAAAGGTCTAGGAGAAGAAAACAACTAGAAAAACATAAAGTAAAAGCTATACCTTTCAAATTGATTCATTCTCCATGCCAAAATAAGGTTTGTTTGTGCCTAGAATGTAGAGCTAGGATTATTTAAAAATGTTTCTTATGCATTTATATGGGATATCCCCTTGTATATAGTTGTTTTAATTGAAGAGTGGAATAAATGTTGAAGATTTTCAATGTGTTTTTATTTGCATAAAAAATCTTGTTAAAGTCATATTGAACCTTGTATTTATATTTTTGTCAAATCGATTATAATTGTTGGATGTTAATATAGATTAGTGGATAACATTAGATTAAAATTGATTACTTAATAAAATAAATATTTTAGAAAGAGGTTGCATTATGAGGCATGTCTTCTAAACTCTGATATTTAACTACATTGATGATATTACATCATAAATTTTTGTATGATATCATGATTATGTGAAAATTTTAGATATTTTATGATATTTGAATATTAAATAATTATAAATTATCCAAATTATATGGATTTTATGTTTAGACATTAAATTTTATTAGAAAGGCCAATTAATTTAGATTATATCCTATATGATTTATGCAATATCAAAATATGACCATTTTTTCTAGTTAATTTCCCCAGAACATTACTTAAAAAATAATAATTCAACTTGGAATGAATTAGATAAATATGATAATTGGTTATAGTGAATTTAACTAATCAAGGATTTCGTAATGTGTCTTGGAATATGCATGTTAGGTGTGCAAGAAAATTTGGGTGTTTTAGTGCTTTCTGACCTACTTTACGTGTTGTTACAGAAAGTTGTTCTGATTATAAATTTGACATGAAAGTGATGAAAATTAAGTGTCTACTTTTTTACCCTATTTTTAAGGGTGTTATGAGACACTATACAAATCAAATAATTTTTTAATATATAAAAATTCATTAGAATTATTGAATAATGATTAAATACTAATGTATTCTTGTTTTAGTTGATTTTCATTCAATTTACTAAAAATGAGTTCACACTAATACCCAAAATTTTATTTGGGACACCTAAGATACCCACTTAATGGGTGGGTTAAAAAATATTTTTTAGGTATGAGCCCTTGAAAATATAAAAACTAGATACTCCACAACCAAATAGGCCAAGAAATAGAGTAACTAAAAGAAACCAAGATAAAAATTCAACCAAGGAGTTAAAAATAGGGCCCTAGGGAAGAAAAATGGGGAAATGGAAGGGTGGGGGTAAAAACTTGAATTTTGAGCTATATATTTACACCTATGGGTGAAAATGGTTCGTTTTCACCCTCTCGTATTGAGATTTTTCTTTGTATTTGGACATGAGACCTTCAACTGAAATGGAACACATTTTGTGATAGAGCCACCTTGGTGAGAGAGTCTATGAGTAGTAGTAACTATAAAAACATCACTAAGTACATTCATTTTTTGAAAGTTTGAGAATTTAATATGCATTATAAGTAGGAGGTTGAGTGATATTGTTATTTTTTAAATGATGAAATTTTCCCCACAAACAAGGATATCACTAATAAAATAATGATATTGCCAATAAAATAGTGATATCACTATGATAAATGGCAGTATCATGATAAATACTTTGATATCACAAAAAAAGGATATAAAAAATCAAACAATGAGAAAACCTATTCAAAGAGGAAACACCAAAATGATGAGAACATGGTAGAAAATGGCAAGATCACCCTATTAAGTGGCAATGTCATCCTTACAAAAAATGAGATCATAAAAAGACCAAAGGGGCTACAAATAGTGATAACACCACATGAAATAATGGAATCACCATTGAAAATGATGATATCACCATACTAAATAATGAAATTAAAAAATTTCCAAATGGATGAAAATAATGATAACACCTTAAAAAAATTCATGATCACTTTGGTAAATGGTGATAATGCCCTACTAAATGGTGGGAACACCAAAATGGAAGAAAACACCGAGGTGTAAAAATAGACTAAATTTATAAGTAGTTGGTATGATATGAATTATGAATGTTTTATGTTAAATAATTTCAATCTTTTCTAGTGATATGAGAATGTGATAAGGTTGTGTAGATAAATTTATTTGAGATAGTACACTGACATCTTGATTGACAGGAGTCATTTTATATGATGATCACTTGTGAGTGGTGTTTGGGCATGATATGATGACATGAACTATGAATATAGGAGACATTTTCATTCCTTGAGGTAGTTAGATTGAGTCATGTCAATAGATTTTAATGTTTTAAGTGGATAGAGTGTTCTTATCAGCACTAGTTGAGCACTAGCACTAAGAGATTATAAGATTTCACTTGTGTATTAGAGAGGTGATTATGACATTGGAAGACATGTGCCATAATCTCTACATTCCTATTTCATGGGATATGATCCACCAGATGTAGAAAGGCTGATTATCTATGTTGGAAGACCTTATTGGTGTAATTTATGTCACCACAATGGATGGAGTCATAAACATTGATTCCCTAGAGGACATAGGATTCCAAATAGATTGAGAGAAACCACTAATTGATTAGGAGGTAGTGATTTCAATGGAAATTTTTAGTACCATATTTATGCATGACAAAAAGGGATTATATTTTCACATTATCTTGACAGGGGTGATCTAAGATATAATGGACTCAAACACACATTTTACCTAAGACCTAACAACATCAACTAAATTATATAGAGATTTACATATGATTTATTATCAATTGGGGAAGACTATCATACCTGTACACTACTCTATATATAGTCATAATATCCTATTGCTATAAATAAATTAGTGGGTGATCATTAAAAGTGAAAATTAGGGTATCCACTGGTATATGGATTATATGTGATAGGAGGGGGATGATGGAGCCACCAAGGAGATACATATTTAAATAAAAAATCCATTGATAAGATAGTGTATGGATATTTCATCTCATGAAATTATATTCACATTTAGTTTGGCTAATGCAAGGATGTCATTGTAGCTAAATATATAACCATGCCATGTCACACAAATAGTTGACATAATTTTATAGTTGAGTGTTATATGTTTGATGTCATATAAAGTTAGTTTGGGTAGAAGTAGGATGTGCTTAATGGGCCTCACTATTTTTTCATGTGACACAAGATATTATTGAGTCAGCGCCTTATTATAAGAGTAGAAATAACGGATAGGTTTATGATAGTTTAATGAGTGGTTTTTAGATATGAGGGTAAAGTGGCACATGTGGGAGTCATTGGGGCATATGAAGTATGTTTTTCATAGTCTAGGATAATCTAGATGAATAAACTTAGTCCTTTATGAGAATAAAAACCAAGGCCATGCAAGATATGGTAGAGAGTAGAAATGATAGTGCCTTGATGGGTATAGGCATAGTGATTTAGGCCATTTCAAGTGGCTATTCATATACATATACCATTGAAATAGGTGAATTTTTAATAGGTTCATTTAAAACAAGGTTTGTATATGTCTATATAATATGGATCAGATAACATTAACAACACTAATACTGGATGTGAAGATAAATGAATAAACCTAGATCTCTATGGGAATAACAATTGAGGCCATCCCAGATATGGTAGAGAGAGGAAATGATAGTGCCTTGATAGGTATAGGGGTAGTGATTTAAGACATTATTGGTGGATATTCATATACATATACCATTTATATAGGTGACATTATATTAGGTTCATTTACAACATGCTATCTATATGTCTATATAATATGGATTAAAGAGCACTAAAAATAAAAGTAATGAAAATAATAATAGTAGAAGTGATATAAAAATCAATGGTATTTGGGGATCCCTTTATCAATATGGGAGAGGGCTCATGTCTAGACATAAATGAGGGATAAATAGATGCTAAAGATACAAATGTGATCCTGGCCATTGCAGGGGGGTCAAGATAAACACCAAACTAGGTAGGACCATCTCAACTAGAGATTTAGATGATGTTTAGGTGATTTTAGACATTATGGAAAGGGATATTATTGACAAAGTGATAGAGATATTTAAACTAGATCAGGATTAGTTGGATTTATGGATATAATTTAAAAAGTGCATGGTAAGACCACTAGGTTATAGGGTCCAATTGTAGAGAGACAAAGACATTGATACTATAGGTCATGATATACTTAGTCATTAGAGGGGTCAGTGTCATATCCTTCCCCATAATATATATGCATGGGTCTACCAAAACAACTGCCACCATAACCATGTACAAGACAATGTTTGGATAAAAATCCTAGAGATGATCAATGTTGGAGACGATATTGTGATTATAGATCTAGATTTTGTATTTTTATGATGTATATGCATATATTTATGTATACAAATTTATATTCTTATCACCTAATATATATAGACACTAATATTATTTTAATATATGATGTTGTTTTTGATTCACTAAAATTAACACATGGTGTATATTAGATCTTTGATAATGATGTGGATGTATATTTTTTTTCCATGATTTAGTTTTATACTTTTCCATGATGATGGTGTGAGTTCTCTAGATATCAAATTTGATTGATAATTTTTTTATTGTCAAATTTCTATGATATGAATATGTTTATGACTATTTATATATTCTAATTTTGATATGGACATCTTATTTATCATAGATGTTTCCATGTTCTTAAATTTATTTTTTAAAAATGTAATGATGTTTTTTATTTGGTTTTGGTATATGATAACATGTAAACTATCTTGTGAGGGGATGATTTCTCTTTGCATGAAATTGATATGTAAATATCTTAGGCACTTGATTGTTAATTATTCATATAATATTATGCATCATAATTATAAAAGGAATCATGATAACATTGAAAAAAAATTGAATGTGGACAAATTTAAATACAAATACTAACATATCAAGATCAAGATTTGAAAAATTAAAACCTAAATATAAATCATAATGAACTAAACAAAGGTAGACCAAAAAATAAGTAGGTGCAAAGGTTAAAAACATAAAATCAAGATATAGATAATAAATACCTAAGAATAAAATATCATACACTAAAAAAAAATTAATTCAAAGAAATATAATTTGAGTAAAAAAAATAAGCAATAAAGAAAACAAAAATAAAGCATAATGGAAACTAGTGAACAAACAAGTGATCAACATTGTGAAAATGTGAGAATAGGGAATTAATTTTTATGACTCATCACCAAGTCTATTGAGTGTCATATAGGATATCATGACAAATTAGATGAAGAGGGGGAATATAAGAATTAGGAAGGGATGGTTGAGTTGAATTTAAATCCTCCATGCAATTGAAGGCTACCTACATAGTCTGTGTGGACCATTAGGAAAAATGTAGTTCTCCCAAGAATTAGGAAAGAAGAAAAATGATGATAAATATTAGGATGAAAAGGATAAAATAGGAAAATAGGAATGGATTACAAAATGGTGAGAGCACAATAAAATAACTTTTAAATTGGGAAAAACTTAAATGAGAATAATTCAC